>JAXCGZ010020918.1:50000-122365 GCA_037179515.1 Halocaridina rubra | reverse complement strand
ACTAATAAGTTTTGCAAGGTTTATTTTTTTTTTTTTTGCAAATAATGTTCTAAATGTAAGCCTATAGCACTTTTACAGTAACTGATAGAAAGGAAGATTTTGTGTCATGTGATTATATTAATGTTTGAGAGCTTATCTTTATGGTCTTAGGGGATCGTGGTAGAGCAATCGAACCGTCCACGGGGCATTAGTAAGGACATCCTGCCTTAAATCTTCGACGCCATCCTGTGTGTCCACCCCCTGAACGGGGATTAATAATGACATAAAATGGCAAACAAGAACAAGAACTTACTAATAAGTTTTGCAAGGTTTATTTTTTTTTTTTTTTTAGTGTCGATGGACAATTCAAACTTGTCTGTGTCAACCCCCAGAATGGGGTTTAATAATGACCTTAGATAGTAGATGAGAACAACATCTTGATACTAAGCTCTCGCCAGGTTCATTATCGCGATTTCTTTTTATCGTCCTAGTGTCCGATGAACAACCTCAACTTCAGTTGTCTGTGTCCACCCCCCAGAATGTGGATTATTAATGATGTAAAAAGGCAAAAGTTAATTTTCTCTTTTATAACATTATGGAATTGCCATTCTCATTGCAGTGTCCGATGAACAAGCTGGACGCGGAGGGCAAACCGGACAAGACCCTAAGTGAACCTTATGCGGAGGAAGCGCGTTACTTCATAGAATCCAGGTTGCTTCAAAGAGACATTCAGGTGATATTGGAAACCTTCAACAACAATAATTTGGTGGGATCTGTCATCCACCCGGTAAGTATCCAACTTGGTTATGTTCATGTTTTGTCTACAAACCCTCTTCACAAAAACAGACATCACTACCACCACAATATATATATATATATATATATATATATATATATATATATATATATATATATATATATATATATATATATATATATAATGTATGTGTGTGGGGCCGGATTGGTATTGCATTTGACTAATTTGTCGGTTCGAGACCCGCCACAGTCTAAGGTTAGAAAGGGCATTCACTCAAGGTAGCAGTCACTCTGCCGAAACCAAACTCCTTCGAAAGAATGTACCGACCTTTCTCTAAATAAAGAAGGGAGTCTGTGACATAAATCCAGATCATTATACATATTTACATTGTATTCATACATACATACAGAAGCTCCCCTACTTATGAACAACCGAGTACTGAATGCATAGCACTGCACTGCATATATCTACGCATTACCACTTTGCAACTAGAACCAACAGTAGCCTAGTGGTAGAGTGGGTCATTAGGAAGGTCATCCAGGTTTAATACTCCAATGCTAATAGCATTGTCTATCCCCATTTGAATGGGGGCAAATTGTGATACATGAAATAGTGCACAGCTCTGTAAGTGATTTTTAGTTTTTAATATCTTTCACCTTAGCTCAGCTCCAGTAAATGTGTTTACCCCCATTTGAATGGCAACAAATTTTGTGACACATAATGTAGTGCACTATTCTGTAATTGGTTCTTTATATCATTAAAATGACCCAGTCTCAGTATGTGTCCACTCTCACATGAATGGGGACTAATTTCTTCATATCTTTCAGAATGGCAATATTGCTGAAGCTTTACTGAGGGAAGGTTTTGCCAGGTGCGTTGACTGGTCTATAGCGACGGTCACAGGTGGACCAGAAAAATTGAGGACCGCTGAAAAGCAAGCCAAAGAGAAAAAACTCCGTCTCTGGACAGACTACAAACCTACAAGTTTATCGGTGAGTTTTTATTTTTTATCATTTTTACTCGTTACTTGCTAAAAAGAAGTAACATGTTTGGGATAGCATACAAGTTAGTTTGTACATCTGTGAGGTTTCATTTTTGACAATTACCATTTTCCTTCCAAAAAGAAGTAACATGTTTGGACGGGTGATGAGCCAGCATGGTTGTTGTTGTTTTATGTATATATGTATTAAAGAAAACCATTACCGGACTACTGAACAATGCATTTCTCACATTTGACTGGATGAGTTTGAAGGAATACTTTTCTTTTTGACTATCCAGTTACTTTGCTCTCTTTTCAGTTATCGGACAAAGAACGTGAATTCTCCGGCAAAGTCGTCGAGGTTGTCAATGGAGACGGTCTGGTTGTGAAGAGGCAAGACGGTTCTCTCAAGAAGATATTCCTCTCCAGTTTGAGACCACCCAGGTGACTGAAGTTCCATTTCTGCCTGCCACTGCATTAGGAAGGGCATTCAGCCTTGATTCTCCAGCACAAAACTGTATGAGTCCACCCCTATTCAAACGGGGATTGACATTGTCATACAAAGATTAATGTTTTTTTAGTAAAGCATCAAAACAGTCATATTTATGCATCCATTTAAGCCTGGCCTCATGAGGATATTACTTACTGTGCATTGAAACTTGCTGAATTGACAGGGTCTATTTTGTGAGGGATATCTACTATCCTTTTCGTAACTAAATTGTTCTTGCTGAGAGAGGCTGTGCAAACCCACGACCTCCTGGGTGAGAGATCCTGTATTACTGTATACTGTATATTATAATTTTATTAAATCATTTCCTATTTACTGGGACCACAGTACACCAGTGGTTCGAACACTCGATTTGGGAGTTGATACATGCAGTCGAGCCTGCCATTGGCCTTTAGGAGAGGCATTCATTAATTCCCCTGCCGTGCTCCATGTTCACCTGCATAATGGGAATTAATAGTGACTCATAACAAACAAACAACATTTCCTAATTATGATACTTAATTATTCTTCTTAGATTACCATTCAAAACCTAAAAACAAACTTTTCCGATTTATAGTACTTAATTATTCATTGTCTTAGATTAACACACTTTGTCCACCCTCATAATGGGTATTAATAGTGACTCATAAAACGTAAACAAATAAACATTTCCTCTTTATAATACTCAGTTCTTCTACTTCTTAAGTTGCCACTCTGTGTCCACCTGCATAATGGGGATTAATAGTGACTCGTAAAACGTATAAAAACAAAGATTTCCAATTTATAGTTCTTAATTCTTCTTTTTCTTAGATTACCAGAAACCGAAACCAACAGAGTACCTGGCAAGAACTTCCGACCCTTGTACGATATTCCTTGGCTCTTTGAAGCGAGAGAATTCCTTCGAAAGAAGCTCATCGGGCAGAAGGTGCAAGTGACGGTGGACTACATCCAGCCTG
Source organism: Halocaridina rubra (assembly GCA_037179515.1). NCBI lineage: Eukaryota > Metazoa > Arthropoda > Malacostraca > Decapoda > Atyidae > Halocaridina > Halocaridina rubra. Next base: position 119,207 of record JAXCGZ010020918.1, on the reverse strand, counting down.
CCCAAAATAACTTCCCCGAAAAGTGTTGTGCCACAGTCAGAATTGGTGATATGTGAGTGTTTTTTTTTTTTTTTTTTTTTTTTTTCCTCCCACACACACCATCCATCCATTAACCCTCTCCCTTATAAGGGAGGTTGCTGAGTCAAAGCAAAATAACTCAACTCTTCGTGAGAGGGAAATACAAGGGGAGGAGATTCTTGTTCCTCTCACTTTGCCCCATTTAGTTAACAATTATTAATCACACTGGATTAACTTCCGATTATTGACCCCATGTTATGCCATTAACCTCTTGACCCCATATATATGCCACTGACCTCATAGTTGTGAAACTTATATCAAATGGGCATTATAATCATTAACCTTGAAATATGACTAAATTCCTCAAACGGTGGTTATATCGACTTGATAATCATTTACCTCAATATTGTGACAATTATCTCAAAAAATAATTAAATCTATCTGATTATCATTTATGTCAGTGTGATTATTATCCCAAAAGGTCGTTATAATTATCTATAATGGTCGTTTTATCATCTTAATTGTCATTTAATTGGTCCTCTGTATTGTGCCATTCACCTCAAGAGTTATGATAACCTTCACAAATGGTCGTTATATTGACCTCAGTGTTGCAATAATTATTTCAAGTGGTCATTATATCACCTTGATTGTCATTTAATTTCTCAACAGCAATGTAGCGGAAGCGATGGTAAGCAAAGGCTTCGCGAACGTAGTAAGGTACAGGCAAGATGACGACCAGAGAGCCAGTTGTTACGACGACCTACTGTCAGCCGAAGCCAAGGCCATAAAATCCGCCAAGGGTCTCCATAACAAAAAGGAAAGACCTATTCACAGAGTAGCTGATATTTCCAGTGTAAGTTTTATGGATTATTTTTTTATTTTTATTATATTTTTCTAATTGTCTATATATGAAAGCCATAATCCCCTCGATAACTGGGATGGCTGAGTCAAAGCAAGAAGCATAATTTCTTTTGTGGGGAAAGGCATCCAGCTTTTAATTCCCCATCTTCAACCAGACTGTCCACCTCCCATAATGAAGATTACTAGAGACCATAAAACAGCAAATAACTTTATTCTATCTTTTAATATTTGATATATGTTATTCCAATATCTCAGGACGTGGCCAAAGCGAAGAACTTCCTTCCATTCCTACAACGCGCGGGTCGCACGGAAGCCATCGTGGAATTCGTGGCGTCGGGTTCTCGGTTGCGCCTCTTCATTCCCAAGGAGACTTGTCTGATCACATTCCTACTCGGGGGTATCAATTGTCCCAGAGGTTCCCGGCCAGCTCCAGGTGGGGTTTCTGGAATGATTCCAGCCGAGCCTTTCGGCGAAGAAGCTTTCCAGTTCACCAAGTCACTCGTTTTGCAACGAGAAGTTGAAATTGAGGTATGTTGTGAAAAAAAAAAAATTTCTCTTGCTTGGAATGCTGCTCTCACATCTTGGATGCTTCTTCTTATACTTATTTCCTTGCTAGAGTTGAATCTAAGGCAGTCAGACTCATTAATGATCCTTCTCTTTCTTTTAATCTGGATTCTCTCTTCGCCGTAAGGTATCATTCCATTCTTTTTTCTGTCGCTGCTCTGATTAGTGGGCAAGTCGCATCCCTCCACCACTGCCAAGACCACGTAACACTCGCCAAGCGGCTTCATTTCACAGGTACTGTGTGGAGATTTATAGCTCGCAGATTGGTCAGTGCAGCGACTGCTCCTTCCCATCTACCTCCAGACTCTGGAACTCTTTTTCTCCTTCTCTTTTCTATTTCTTATGACCTATCTTCTTTCAAAAAGCAGATCTATCATCATCTCAGGGCCTAATCTTCCATATCTCTTGGTCCTCTGTACTTTGACTATTTTTTCTGTCTGTCATTTTCCTTTGTGTATCATTACCTTGTCCTTAACCATTTCTTTTCCTTCGTCTTGGTATTTTCTCGTGCCCGAGCCTTTATTGATGAGGGCAGTTTTTGCCTGTTCCAGTGTCACCCAAAATAAAAAATGACACCAGGACAGGAAATGAAAATTTGCTCTCGTCAAGCTTGTGCATGAAGAAAACATAAAACAAAAGAGATTGGGAGGTTTGTGGGTTTAGATGTGAAAGGATAATAAGAGATGCAAAATGAATATCCAAGAATATTAGCTGCTGACATAGTCATATTAAAAGAACTGTAACTGAAGGAACACTTTACACTGAACTGTGCTGGATAGTCCTATTTGTGCCCAAAGCACCTTCATCTGTATTATAATTGTTAATGTATTATCATTGCTTATCTTTTAACAAAGTATGGTTTTGTTTTTGTTGTACTATCCTTACGTTTGGTTCAGTGATGGCCACCTCACTGTCTTCATTTTTACTACATAAAAAATTTTTACCTTTTATTTCAGGTTGACACCATGGACAAAGGAGGTAACTTCATCGGCTGGCTGCATGTCGAAAACAAAAATCTCTCTGTTATGTTGGTAGAAGAAGGTCTGAGCTCGGTCCACGTCACAGCTGAGTCCTCCAAGTTCTACAACCCTCTGAGCTCCGCTCAGGATTCGGCCAAGCAAAAAAAACTCAAGATTTGGGCCAACTATGTGGAAGAAAAAGAAGAAAAGGTTCGTATTGTACGTTTCCTATGTCCTCTTTTCTCGTTTCGTAGCGAAATGAACTTAAGCAGAGTGAGGGGGGCCCTTACTGATAGAACTTACCATTGGATAATCCCAGGTAAGATGCTAAATTAGCTGAAGTTACCCACCCACAGGTTATCCCAGATAAGGAAGATACTCAAAATTTTCTATTAATACCAGGTAGGCTTCTTGAGTACTAGTGATATAAATTGCCACCCAGTAATACTGTATGTTAGATTGGTCATCCAGTCGTAATCCCTCGGCTCCAATATATCTGTATTCAGCCCCATTCATGGGAAATGATTGTGATGCTTGAAATAGTTCATAATTTGTTAGTGAATTTCATTACACATCCAATTTTAATTCCCTAGCTCCTGCATATATGTATTCAACCCCATTCATGGGGACTGATTGTGACTCATGAAATGATGCATTGTGTATTAGTAAGTTACGTCTTTCATGTTGCTAAATATTTCTGAATAGGTGGACGATACCCAAGTGGAACGTAAGATAGACTATAAACCGATGATGATCAGCGAAGTCACGCGAGACGGTAGGCTCTACGGTCAATACTGCTCCGACGGCCCGGCTTTAGAACAGCTCATGGCTAATATCCACCAAGAATTCACCACCCATCCACCCCTTGGGGGAGCATACACAGCTAGGCGCGGTAAGTGTAAATTAGAAGAGAATTGGTTCTTTACATGACTTGTGTAGTTGAGACTGTGATAGCGCTTCAGTTGAAGCATTTAACTCTGGCATTGACAAAACCCATGTTTTAGCCCACCGCAGGACACTAGGAAGAGCATCCTCCTTAACTCCCCTGCTCTAACTTGTCTGTGTCCACCCCTATTCATATGGGGATCAATAATGACACAAAATGGCAAACATAGGTTGTGTGATAATGAGTTTGTCTTCTGTGTGACCATTAGTGCGGGTCTTCTTGACTCTCAAATAATGGATGCTCAGATACGGAGAAGAATGAAAGATAAGGAGGCATGGTGGTCCACGTCCGAGTGGATACGGCACTGCGGTAAGGTAACGCACCTGATTAAAAAGTGCAATACGAGCTGCAAAAATTAAACTTTATTAAATACATACTATCAGAGACATGGAAGTGGAAGTTACTTTCAGTCGTACATTACCAAACTGGTGAACGCAGCGCGAAAGAGTAATTGGTATAAAAGTATGTTATGAATCTTATTTGACTTTACTTGGCCTCTGGGGGTTACTCATCTTTATAAGTGCTCTTTCACACGTATCGACTTTTCGCCATGCGCCATCCAAGACACGATGTCGTGCTCTCAAATAACCGTGTGTCTATGGTTGCTTTCACACGTCACGACCAAGGTCGGTAACGGCAGAGTGCCTTTCATTACGCCCATTTGCTGCCGGAATGATGAAGTTCTGTGGACAGTGTGAAATGTACATGGCATGCTATGGAAGCATTCACCATCTGTACTTGACAGCGAAGTTACTTCAGTTGCTTCCTGGACTCTGACCTGCACAGTCCTGTTCGGCAGTAACAATGGATGAATTTGATATAAATAGAGAAAGGCTAATTATTTCAGGACAGGCCAGTTCTCTGGGACAAAAGCCTAGATAGCCATAAATCCAGGACAGAAACCAATGCAGCATGGAGGGAAGTCTGCAGTCATCTGACCCGGACTTTGAGTCTACGAGTGATGAGGCAAAGAACAAAAAAAGAACAGTATATGTCCCTTTTATATCTATTTCCAATTTTGTTTTTACTTTTGCATCTGTTGATGTATTCTGGCCTTGTTTATGATTCTACTGTTTGTGCATGTGTGTATGTTTGTTAAATATTTGCTGGTGGCTAATTACCCTCGCAATTATCAGTTCTGTCGTGTTGGCAGTATTCTTATTTTCCAACACATAGCGGAGGAATATATTGAATACATTAACAATTTTCATTAATGTACATATTTATTCATTTTTTACTTAAACTTTATATTGCAAATCATACAACAGTTGTTCATGTGGCTGGTCATTAAGATATAATGATATCATAGATATAACATACAAGTAATACATTCATATACAGATAATATAATCACAATTCATATACAGTACTTTAATGTCTTGTATAAATGTAATGGCATATATAGGCCTATTCTTATACAAATTATTATTGTCTTATTTACATTTTCCATTGCCATGACACTGACCCTTCTTAAGTCATGAAATACTCTGAAAAATATTTGCGGACATTTCCCAATATATTTTCTCGTTGACCCTCTATTGCTGGATCGTCACTAAGTCCTTCGAAGTTGTAATCATCCTTCTCTCTCACATAATTGTGGCGTACACAACACGCGTATATAATTTTCATACATAGTTCCAATGATACGTTAAGTGACCTGTGGAATACAGTGTTCCCCCGGTTATTCGCGTTCTCACTGTATCGCATTTTTTTTTTATAAATTATTATTTTATTTTATGGGTGTATGCAAAAATACTAAAATCTTAAAAAAAAAAATTCGGTATTTAAATTTTTTTTATTGAAAAAAACATATATTATTATCTAATTGATAAAAATAATTTATTTCCCAACCTACGAATAATAAAACAGTAAAAAATAGTAAAAAACAAATTTAGATAGATAGATACGTTTATTGGCCACCTCTTTTGAAAAGTACAGTATAATCTTTACAAAAGGAATATTTGGTCCAAATTACAATGAATAAATACAATAGATTTTGTACAATCATCAAATAAGTAAATGAATTTTAAATTAATATACATTGTACTAATAACTGAATGATATACGTACGTACAGTATAACTCACATTATTGCATCATGCGAAATAGTGTTCGATAGCGTACAATGTATTGGGGTCGCAGCTACGTGAGCTAGCATATATATTTATATTTCCAGTAGTTTCATGATTTTATTGATAAAAAAACGTATTTATTAGCCTAAGAATAATAAAACAGTAAAAAATAGTAAAAAACATAAATGCTAACAGTATTGCAACATGTAAAATACGATACCGCTATCAGCGTTTCAGACAAAGACTCGTTCAGTCTAACTCACGTTGTGCTTATTAAACGTTTTGCTTGTGTTCAATAGCGTACAATGTATTGGGGTCGCAGCTACATGAGCTAGCATATATATTTATATTTCCAGTAGTTTCATGATTTTATTGATAAAAAAAACGTATTTCTTAGCCTAAGAATAATAAAACCGTAAAAATCATAAATACTAACAGTATTGCAACATGTAAAATACGATACCGCTATCAGCATTTCGGACAAAGGCTTCCACCATCTTCCATTGTCTCGCCTCACTCGTATGCGCCATTCATGTTGTGCTTATTATTATTAATATGTTTTGCTTGTGATTTTTTTACTCGCATATTTTAACCTTTGCAATGCCTCCCAAGCATCCTTCATCTTCTAAGGCTTCTTGTAGTGAGCCTAAGCGGCAAAGGAAAATGTTAACCATTGTAGATAAAGTGAAACTCTTAGATATGTTGAAAGAAGGAAAAAGTTTGTGGATGTCGGCCACTATTTTACGTGAACGTAAAAATTATTGTAATATACTGTACCTATGTATGTCAAGTCATCATCACCTCATTCACGGTAAGTTTTCCTATCACTTTCATAAAAAAATACGTTGCTTGCTGTTATTTATAATGTAAAGGGTGGTTTTTTTAACAGTACAGGGAGGGTTTATACAGTGTAAACGTGAAAATATATTAAAATATCTATGTACATATAGGCTGATCCTACTCCGCGGATTTCCTGGTTCACGCCGGGTCCCGTAACCGAACTACCGCGGTATGGGGGGGAACACTGTATTCGCCATTTATTTGATAAGATCCCAAATGAGCATTCTACGTACCTCCTTTCTCAACTCAACCGGTAGTCGAATACTCGTTTTTGCTGATCCATAATGTTGCCTGAGTAAGGCCGCATCTGTTTTTGTGAATACTAAATCCTTCTTCTCCAACCAATACAAAAGAAGTGCAACCTGCTACAGACAAACTCCCAAAGATCCTATATGGCCTGTTCCAAGCAAACATACCAGGCAGCCATATCTACATATGTACTCTTAATATACTGATCATGTGGAACAGCCACACTGGCGTCATTTACCACCACATGCAGCTCCTGCACCTCAGCGTGGTATCACTGTCTCCATATGTACGCTCACCACAGTCAGTATTTTCTAACACCTCTGCTTGTAGTGTTGAGCATTCACAATGGTTTGAACTGGACTTTGCTCAAGAACAGTGATATTTATTGAGATTATGCAAACATCATAAATGATTTTCAGTATTTTTTTCTTTTTAATATTCTAAATTTTATATTCATTTGCTTGCTTCCCACATAACGTATGTACTTTTAGGAATATACTGTATAACCCACACTGATTTTTTATTTTCTTTATCATTTACGTTCATTTAGAGAAAATACATTAAACATTTAATATTGTGTTATCAATTATCACAACTAAGATTTTATTTAAGTACATTATTCACTTACCACATAATGATATAAACAAAGAAATTGATGTTCAATGTATTTCATATAAATATAAAAATATTGTTTTATTTCGCTACATACGGTATGCACCTTAGGAATAATTATGTAACCAAGAGTAAAAATATTCTCAGCATCCATTTCTTTTGTATTGTTGACTTCCTTATCTGTTATTTATGTTCACTTAGAGAAAGTACTTTAAATATATTTAATATTGTGTTATCAGTTATCACAGGTAAGAGTATTTTATTTATTTTAAGTACATTATTCACTTATCACATAATGATGTATACAAAGAAATTGATGTTCACTGTATTTCAAATAAATATAAAAATAGCTGATATATTTCTTACCTCAATGTAACAGCAAGTCTTTCTGTAGGTGATAGGGCATCTCTCTTCCTAGTACTCTGCTTGCAAAGTAGAGGACTCAGTCTTTTAATGAGCTCATCAAATGATTCTTTGCTCATTCTAAAGTAATTGAAAAACTTCTTGTGCCTTCTGAGCTCCGCATACAAACTCTCTCGCCAAAGGTCTGGCAACATTAACATTATGCACCATTTCCTGCCATGTGAACGTTTTTTCCCTTTTAAATATATGTAATAAAGGAAGAGCAGATTGTCTTGTGCATCCATGATGATAAACTGGATGCAGCTCTGACAGACAGCACATGGTCATGTCGTTGTGTGGGCGGCTTTGGCCATGAACACAACGGCACGCTTACTGGAATGTGCGGCATTGGGCCATGAACGACACACGGCAAAAAGTCGATACGTGTGAAATAGACCTAACCCTGTAAATGGTTAGGTGAGGTGACTTGTCTTATAAATATAATTACCCCGAGATTACAGTGGGGTTACTCTTCTTCATAAGAGCCATATTTATGAAGTGCATCATAGAATTTTTTTTTTTTCCCAGGTGATCTCTGTGCTGCGCAGTTTAGTGACGGGGCCTGGTACAGAGCAAAAGTGGAAAAGGTCTCGGGTAGCAACGTGTCAGTGTACTACGTCGATTATGGTAACAGAGAAGTGACTCAGTCAGTCAAGTGCGCTTCCCTTCCCAGCAATTTTAACTCTCCGTCTCCGTATGCTCACGAGATTCACCTGGCACTCGTTAAGTTCAGCAAAGACGTAAGTTTTACCTCGAGAGATTATGCTTGCAATTTTACCTTAAAAGATTGTAGTTCCAGTTTTACTTTAAGAGATTATGCCCTGGCATGACAGCATAAGTTCCCCCTTCAGAAAATTTGAAAATTGTGAATATTACAGATCCTGTAGAGCAATCCTAGGGTGCCTTGGTGTACACTCACCTTGGAACAATGCGAGGGTATGTTCTCAAACGGCACGGGTAATACAACTTACGTGTCAAGTATAGAGTCAATTTCCATAAGGAATAATGATAATGGGCATAGATATGTTCCACAACCGTACATACATACTATGCCAAAGATATAAGATAAGTAAAACATAATTTATAAGTACATAACAAAGCTGAAAGACCTGTAGTTATTTATATTGATATACAAATAGTGTACAGTATAAAAGATACAGATTTACAAAATACTGTACAGCAAAAAAAAATTAACACATCCTGAGAAAGAGCCCTATGACATAAGCGGTAGGAGGTGACTTAAGTGGTAGGAGAGGGAGGAGGAAGGGGGAGAGCAAACCCCAGGTTCTTCAGATTAATACTGGGTGAAGAGAGACTGAAGCACATGGTGGGAAACTGCTTCAGAGGCAGTTGCTTAGTTACTAAACTGAACCATTCGTTCGCTTTTTCTCGCGCGTGTAGCTCACACGTTTCCTATTTTTTTATTATTGTTATCAAGACGTGCTATTCCAATTTTGCATAGTAAAAAGCGAGGTGACTGTTTTTATATTTAAAAGGCAAGTCACTTAACTTCTCTTTTTGCCTTAAATAAGTCAATGGAATTGAAGATGGTTCAGTTATACTTTTATAACCATTGTGCCCCTCTTGGTGGCTGAAGAGGATATAGCATCTTGTTTGAGATTTCCCTTATTAATCTTTCTGACTATCGTCGCTCAGTGGTTATAGCACTCATCTTGGAAAGTGGCAAATGTGTGTTTGCCCACCGGGGAGAGCTAGAAAGGGCATCCTGTCATAATTCCCCAGCTCCAACCTGCCCTTGTTCACTCCCATATTGGGGTTAATGGTGATGGTGACGTATAAAATGGAAAGCTTAATCTGTCTTGTTTCCACCCCCATAATGAGGAATAATAGTGACGTACAAAACGACAACATTCTTTTCTATAGTCGAACCCACCTCAGGATGTTAGGAAGGGCAACCCAGCCATAATTCACCAGCTCCAAGCTTTCTGTGTTCCCCCACAATTTGGATTAGTAATGACATAAAACAATGCATTCATATGATCTGGCTAGTACAGTGGTAACGCGCTGGCTTCGCATTCACGAGGTCGAAAGATCGGTCCCCGTCCAAGACCGAGAGTTTAAGCTGTTTACTGGCAGGAACTGCTGTGGTTGGACATCACAGTGGGGGGTTGGGGCTTGCCCTGGCTGACGAATACCCATTGTAATGAAATGGAAATAAAGTTTATTATTATTATTGTCATTGAAATATAAATTTTGCAGGAAGACTTCATTGAAATATAAATTTTGCAGGAAGACTTTGTTGAAGACGCTGTAACCTGCCTTATGACAGAGGTTATGGACAGAGAGGTGCTCGTCAATCGCGAGTATCGCATCGGTGGCCTAGACTACGTGACCATTCAGCGAGGCGACACCAAGGCGGATGTAGCGAGAACGCTCCTTTTGCAAGGATTAGTTCTACTGGATGAGAAGAAAGACAAGAGATTACAGAGCTTAGTAAGTATTTTCATACTTTATTTACCATGAATACTTAGATCTTTTTGTGCTAACCCTCCTGTGTTGCACGTATTTTGAAGCCATTCATCTTGAAATTGGGAGAGGGGGCTGTGGTAAAGTTGAGTCAGGAAATAATTACCCTAGACTCGGTCCCACTGCCGGTATTCCACCTTAATCCCCTTACAACTCCAGCATGTCTGTGTCCTCCCCCCATACGAATGGGGCCCAATTATTACACATAATATTATACAAGTCTTTTGTTGAGAGTAAATGTGATCTTTATCATCTGGGTTACATGAAAACTAGTACTGTATTAATAATTAGAAATCTGAATAGATAACCTTACAGGGTGATAGTTGAAGTCTTAAACAAAATTTGTATTTAGAGGTTGTCTCACTCTCTTACCCTTTTTCCTCTGAACACAGAAGCTCAGACTTTTTCTGCCTCTGCAAAAGTACCCAGATTTCTGTAAAATTTTTAAATTGGCTTTTGACAGAGGTGTTTATTTGAACATGCATGAAGGCATGTCCCTGATACATACTAGAGACTTTTCTTATAATTTTACATGTATACCAGTATCTAGTATAGTACTATTTTCTCTGGCGATAGCAGAAAAAAAAAGCGTTTTGCTGTTGTTTCCTCTTGCTTTAAAGTTAATATTTCTACTGATCTCTCATGTCGCTTGGCAGTGACTTGACTTTTTATTTTTTATTTTTTTTCCCCCAGCTGAGTGATTACCGGGTAGCCCAGGAGGAAGCCAAACGAAAGCACCTCAACATGTGGCAATACGGTGATGTCACTGAAGATGACGCCCACGAGTTTGGAATGGAGCGATAAAGGGGATGAGGTACAGAAATGTGATTTGTCACATGTTCTGCATAAAAAAAAAAAAAAAAATTAAACCTTATATCATCTGACAGTTTATTATATTAAATTGGGAATTTTAAATTCATCTCTCCCCTCTCATCCTTTTTCTCTCACTATCTCTCTCAATCCTCCATTATGTAATTGTACGTTTTTTTAATTTGTGAATATCTATATGAATATTTACGCATATGCAAATGAATGTCGAGTGAAAGCTTATGAATAGATAAGCTAGTGAAGCTTTTGGGTGTGTCCTTGAATATTAAGAATTTGAGGAACGTTTGCATCACAATGTTTATTATATTAATAAGATGACAGTGTAGGAACGTACAGATATTGTGCCTTGTATACCCGGCACTATTGAGTCTGGTTCATGATTGCAACAGTTAATAGACCCCCACTCATCAAATGGTATACTTACTGGGCCTGTTAAGTCCACAGGGTCTACCACATCAGTACCCATTGATCACTGAGGGAAGTCCTCACACATTGAATGGTGTACTTTTGCAGCCTGTCGAGTCCACTGGGTCTACCACATCAGCTCCCATTGATCACTAAGAGAAGATCTCACTGAAAATGGTGTAAGTAACCTTTTGAGTGCACAGGGTCTACCACATTAGTAACCATTGATCAGCGATGGAAGACCTCACACGTCGTATGGTGTACTTACGCAGCCTGTTGAGTCCAGAGGGTCTACCACATCAGTATCCATTGATCATGTAGGGAATACCTTACACATTGAATTGTGTACTCTGCCTGTTGACTCCACAGGGTCTACCACATCAGTACCCATTGATCACTGAGGGATCATCCTGCAGCTAATTAATTTTGTATAATGGCACTGGTCTAATCCCATGTTAATTAGACAGAGATTGCCTTAAATTAAATTAATGACTGAAATGGACTGCTTGACACTTTTTAAAAGGTGTCTAAAGTCTTGATTTTAGAATTTAAGTTCGTCAGTGCATCCTGGACCTATCGATACAAATTTAAAAGTCAGTTATTAACATTGTATCTTAGCTATTTCATCCAGATGTTTATTCCTTGTGATATTTATTGATTCTTGGTTTATTTTAATTCCTTTCATTGCAAATGTTATATATATATTTTTTTTTATTTAAAAGAAATAGGCAAACTGAACCGGTTTCTCTAGTTTACGAGCAATTTTTCACCATATTACAATGTACAATAGAGTGGATTTTCTTAACCCCCTTTTTGGAATGACGATGTATATACCAGAATACTGTAGATGTAATTTAGCATCTTCTAATTTTTCATTCTATATAAAAATAAAAAAAATTTATATAAAAGTTTTATTTTTGAAAGTTGTTAAATGCATAAAACATTGTTTTATGATGCTGGTAGGAGAACATCACTGGTGACTTAATAAATGTCTTCATTGTATGAAAAGCAGTTTTGGTTTTCATATATCCTAGATGTGGTTTATCCCATTCCTTAAACAGTGCATGTCTTGAGATTTTTCATGCAGTGCATGAAAAGTTAGCAGCCTTACATAGTGCATGAAAATTGAGGTTCCTTACAGTGTGTGACACGAGGTTCTTACAAGGTGTGTGAAATGTGAAGTTCCTTAAATGGTGCATAAAGTGTGTGGTTCCTTATACGGTGCGTGAAATTTGAGGATCCTTACATAGTGCAAGACATTTTAGGCTCCTCATACGGTGCATGTAATGTGAGGTTCCTTGCACGGTTCTCTAAACTTTAGATTCATTACATGAAGTGTAAAATTCGAGGTTCCTTTCGTGGTGCGTTAATTGTGCGATTTTTAGAGTACAAAATGTGAGACTCTATACGATGCATGAAATGTGCCCTTTTGCAGTGCGTTTAAAGTGACATTCCTTATGTAGTGAATGATATATTAGAATTGATATTATAGGTTCCTAACACATGGGTTTGGTCTTGTTCGCTTTTTATGTTGTAAGCATTATTGTTGGTAAGTTTTTCATTGGTAGTGGCTACTATGCTAAGGTAAGTATTGGGAAAAAATACAATTATTTCTATGAGAGGAGAATGTGGCATTCCATTCCTGGAATCGGTAATTAAGTGCGAGGTGAAGGGAAGGCTCCATAGGGTTAGCAGGTTATGAGGGAAACTTGGACGATGACAGTTGTTTGTTGTTTCACAGGTTGACTGGCCAGACAACCCCAACTCCCTAAGGAAGGCCACTGCTTGTCTCAGGTTTACCCACAGAGCTCTTAGGAGTGTAGGTTGTGTTGTTGGCATATGATAAGTGTTTGACAACCTGGTATAGACGGTTGCTCCCCAATTGTGGCTGTCATTATCCAATATCCACATATAAACTACCATTCCCATGCCTCGCATTTATTAAGCTTTCAATTATTGATCCCAGGAACAGGCCAGTGATAAAAGTAAAAGAATTAAGATAATTGATTTTTTTAAGTAATAAGGAATAGTTTTAATATTAGTGAGTAATATAATACGGTAATTTCAGATACATACAAAAATTTATTTCTTGAACATTTTCCAAATTTAACATATAAAGGAAAGGCTTTTTATGGTAATATTTTGCAGAGGGGGGGCTATTTCCTGAAACTTTTCCAATATTATATACACCATAAGACAAGGGAATATTTGATTGTTATATTCAGAGGTTGGTAGTTCAAGCAAGTATTCATATTTATTCCTAACAGACCAGGATATATTCTTTAAAATAATTAGATTCAGAGGTGGATAGTTAAAGATATTGTTCAAATTTATCCCTACTATTAAGTAAGGAATGAAGACATTAATTGAAAATATATTTTCTCTATAATGACAGACTATTAAATGAATTCTAAGACTATAAAATGCATTTTAAATGTATTGATATGAACATCAGACAAGAAGGCTAAAAAAAAATTAGGTCTCCACAATGCTTTTCTCTTTGTCTTCATGCAACCAGATTTCTGTTCATCTAGTGGGCCAAACACAAAAAAATTAAATTGCAAAAACAAAACCAATAAAGTAAGAAATTATCACAAATGCCCTTCGAATGGAAAAGCAAGCCAACAAATGAAGTTGAGAGCTCATTTATACACGTGAAAGAAATTTTACAATCTATTGCTCAAGTCTTTGGTTAGCCATTTTGTTTAAAGTTGATATTGTAGCCACCTGTATTCGGATCTTGTCTCAGTTCAAAGTTGTTGGTGGAGAGACCAAAGGGTCGCAATATCATGTTACCCAAGTCCTTCAATTTCCCTGGAAAACAAAAATGGCACACTATTAGAATTATTATTTGTTTCTGGCCACTGGCCGAGAGGTAACACTCATGACTTATTCATTGGTTCGAGGCCCACCACAGTCTTAGGTTACACTCAGCGTAATGGCAACACTTTCTAAACCCAAAGGCCTTTGCAAAAAGGCACCATCTTATCCCTTAAGGGAGTCCATAACTTAAAATAGATTGCAATCCTGTTTCTGGGAAGAAAAGATATTGGATCTTGTACAGATAACTAAATTCTTAAGTTAGGTGGCTTGTCTAGTGAAACTGAATAATCCTAAAGAACCCTGGGGTTTCTATAATATACAAAACTCGAGATTCCTACCCTTTTACCTTGCATGTCATAGAAGATGTGGATCTTGTAAGGAAGAGTAACCACAGGGTGGTAAGCTAAACTAACAATTCATGGGGTCAATTTTACCTGGGGGTTACTCATCTTTACAAGTTTGAGATGCATAAAAGGAACATCTCTGGTGGTGAGAAAGAATTATTTCAACACCAGTATTCCATGTTTCATCGAATCACCTTGGCAAAGTGGTAGTGTCTGTTATTTTGAGGTGTTGGGTCAAGGGTTTGCAGCCAGCCACGGTCTGAGGTTAGAAAAGGCATGCACTCAAGGTATGGCCACACCAGCCAAAATAATTTCCTTTGTAAGAAAGCAAAACCCCAGCCTTTAGTAGAAAAGGCAGTTCATGATGTTAAATTTATCACGTTCCATGTATCATCAGAAAGGAACAAGAGCATGGATGGTCAGGGTATGATAAATCCCTGTTGCTACATTCTTTTGTTACTGTTCTGGGGGCCTTAGTAACTAAGTGTTAAAGGGCACCGTTCATAGGCAACTAGCACGGTTCAAGCCCATCGCAGGGAGTCGGGAAGGGTATCCAACCTTTATCCCCCAACTTCAACATGTCTGTGTCCACCCTCAATTTGAAAGGGGACTAATTGCTCTACCGAAATTTTACCTGATATATGAAAAAAAAAATTATGGTCTAAGTCCTCACTTTACCATTTCTGAACCTGATCATTCTTTTGTAAAATAAAAAAAATAAAAACTCTCCTGGATATTTAGAACTACAGCTAATATTGTGATTAAAGAGTTGTTGACTTTTTCATTAATGGAATTGGGGCAGAGAAAGACTAGCTGGGTGGTTCCATTTACAATACAGGGGGTAAAGCTCAGTAACCTAGGTAAGGTATATAGAAGGATAGTATCAGTTGGAAGTGGAAAGAAAACTCGTTTGTTAAAGTAATAGAATAAGCAGATAGAGATAGACCAGGTGGAAGGTTCTGTTTACAATATAGAGGCTAATAGAGTTGGAAAGTGGGAAAGAAAATTCACTGAAGGTATTGAAGGACACAGAAAGAGTAGTTGGGTGGTTCCATTTACAATATGGGGGGGGTTAAAGTTCAGCATACTATAGGTAAGGTTTATAGAAAGGTAGTATTAGCTGGGCAGTTGACTCATGCACAGGTGCAGGTGAGAGACTTTAGTGTGAGTCAAGGTAAGGCCAAGATAAAATACAGTTTTTAATGCAAAATACAGAGGCAATATAAGATAAGTTAATTTGTGTACATAGATTTTACAAAGTTTGAAAAGGTAAAGGTCCAGTATAGCTCTGGCGCCTTAATTCTACCCTCCTCAAGGTATAGTTACTTCGCATTGGCATATTTGTACTAACTTAACCTAAGGTTAGGTTAGTACAAATATGCCAATGCGAAGGAACTTTGCCTTATTAAGGAGGGTAGAATTAAGGCGCCTGAGTTATACTGGACCTTTACCGGTGAAAATGTGGGAACGAATTGTAATAATCAACACTCTGCATGTATTGGCCCAGAAGAAACTTAAAAGTAATACATATAAAATGACTGCAAAACCCCCTTGTAAGGGGGTGGCTGAGTCAAAGCACTCACTAGGAGCTAATCTTCCTAATTAACTCCTTTTAACTTCCTGGGGATAAAGGACTGCCACAATACCATCCACCATCACCTTCCTCGAGTCAACTCCAATAATTTGAGACAAGTCAAGAGGATTAATTTGGCAAGTCAGACAAGTATGCAAATATTATGTAAATCAACTGTAGGAAAACAAAGCGAGGCCAGAGTGTGGAAAATACATAGGTATGGGCCTGATCAGTCCACTCCTCAAGACAATGAGTACAGTTGGTCAGGTTAGGTTTTTTTAATGCCTATCTGCCAAATTTTTGGCATGGTAACCCTGCTTTAACTATTAGAAATTTTTGCTTTGTTATATATGTCACAAGTAGTCCCCATTCGAATGGGGGTGGACATCATTTATATAGTTAATGGATTAAGGATGGATGCCTTTCCTATTGCCCCAGGAGGATTGAACCCTCATTAGTGGCCTCCCAACTCGTGTGCTCTACTGTTGAGCTACCGTGGCCTGGAGGCGGTGGGATATAACATGCATAATTAGTTTTTTGCCAAAATTAACTATGTACATAAACATGATTTACAACACAATGTGTTCTTGATCCCAAGGTCCAATGAGGGCAGTTTCCTTTGCCCATCCCAGTGTCACACATATATATATATATATATATATATATATATATATATATATATATATATATATATATATATATATATATATATATATATATATATATATATATATATATATATATATATATATATAATAAAATAATAATAATAATCAGATACGTACCCATCATTTCTTCTTTCAACTTCTCATTCCTCTCGGCAATCATGTCAGGCAGCCTCTGAAATACAGTATTCATTTTTTAAAAGTGATTGAAAACCATCGTCACGCTCTAAAATAATTCTGATTAGGCACTCTGAAAACTAAAACCTAAAGTTTTTCCGTAAAGACCAAAGCAACTATGAAAGAGTATTGAACAGGAAGACAAGAAGACAACTTGAATCCAAATACCTAAGAGTTTTCCTCTGCCTGTCTGATATCACAATGAATGAGTTCTTGAGGGGAAACATAAGTTAATAAGTAGCTTCAGGACAGTGAAATTACTGCATATATGGACATATTTGTATTTTAACTCCAAATGCGATGCCCAAAGGGTGTTAATATAATTGGAAGTACTGTATGTGGAGATCCACAACGAAATAGTTGCATCTAGTAAACAAGAGCAACCCCAGGGTGCTCTAGGGTTATTAAAAATTAAAAGGCAAATTACCCAACCTAACCTAACAATTTACGGGTTTATACACCTTGCAGGATCCAAACAATTTCATTTAATTCTTCCTCATGCTCTTTTTCTACCCATTCTTGTTACTAAAGTGGCCAGCAATAAAATCACTGGGAAAAAAATTTCACAATTTTGGCTAGGAAATTGGTTGCAATCCCCCTTATACAAGGGGGATTCCAGCCATATGTTTGTATCTGTACTTTGAGAGTTCCTTCCCATATATACTGTATGTGGAAAAAATATGAAACGATAAATTACAACCTCTAGAGATTACACTGAACTGTACTTAGCATGAAACTGAATTAAAAGTGTGCATACAGCTCACCCTAATTGCCTGTAAAGCTTCTTGATTATAGGGATCTAGTTCTAAGACTCGCTTAAAATCCTGAAGGGCATCATCCAGCTCCTCTGTTTCTTCGTTGAGGGTTGCACGGCGTAGAATGGCTTTTGTGTACACGTCATGCAGTTCTATAGCTTTACTGCAGTCTTTTATGGCTTCTTTTTTCATGTCCTATATGATATATGAATCATATAAGAACTGGTTTTCAATGGTGATAACATAAAGCAAATTTAAAAGTCAAAACTGTCATTTTCAATCATATACTATTGTTTTGTAATCACATTTAGTTATTAGGCTGTAGGAATCTCATATATACAGTACTCTACTACGAGATAGTGACTATTTCTAAGTACACACCGTAGGTAAAAGTTAACCCCTAAAAGACATTTGCTATGTTCATTAAACTTTCTAAGTATCTAAATTGACTGGAGTAAAATGAGTACAAATTTTAAAAATGATACTGTATAATTACTTCGATTGGAGCCTTACCACTTTAGCTTTAGCAGCAGCTCTGTTTGACAAGAGAATTGCACGATCTTTTGGGAAAGACAATGGACAAATTCTTAATCCAGAAGTATAATCGGCAACAGCCTCAATATATTTCTTTTCTTTAAACTTATTGTTTCCACATTCCTTATATTTTTTACTTTCTTCTCTCTTTTCCTGCAAAAGAAAGAAAATGCTGAATATTAAAAATGCAAGAAAAATTTTTCTATTTGTTTTACTGATTAGTTTCTTTAGTATTTAAGACAAGGCAGTAACGGATTTCATCAGAGTAAAACTTTTATACGACCTTGTATCCAAAGAAATCATTATTCGCTGCATTGGTAAAACAAATGTGGTTTTAACCACCATAATCCTTACATCTTTCTCTTCTTGGGTCATGGAAACCTCAAGGTCTTTAAGGTGTTCTTCATTTAAAAACTCTTCTTCATCTTCTTCATCAGGTGAAGTATTTGAATCCTGGGGTTTCATGCCATTAATGAAGTCTCTTTCCTCTGATGGTGTGCTGTCACTGATGGCTCCATCATTGCCATCAGGTTCGATTACCTCTGTTATTCTATCAGGGTTTAATCAAGAATAATATACATTTAGTGTTAGAGACAATGCTCATATCTGTCATGAAAATCTGAATATACAAATACCACTGTTAGCACATTTTAGGACACTACCGTCATTTGTCATAGTCCATAAAACTGATAAAATACTATCTCTCCCAATACCTGTATAAACTTTTTTCAACTCCAATTAAGAACATAAAACAGGAAGTTTGTACCTAATTAAATGGCCAAAGAGCACAGATTAGCGCTAAAACAATGTAAAAAAACATGTACTTCAAAGTAAAATTAAGACCAGTCAGTACATAAGAGGAAGGTCCTAGTTTCCAGATTGAGCTATTTAATAAACAGGAAAAGGATATGTTGCCATAAATTATACAACTATTAAGTTTATAAATACTACAAAAAAAAAATACATTACCGGTGTTGGGGACTACTGTTACTACTGCTTTCTTGCTCATCATCCGCAGAATGAAATGAATCCTCACTTGCTTCGCTAACTGATGAACTAGCCTCGCCACTCTCATGTTCAATGGAGTCTGGTTCTATCAGATTCATCTCGGATATTTTCTTGCCCACATCAGTAGTTTCATTGCTCGACAGAGCAATCTTACTTATTTCACTAATTGATGAACTAGCCTCACAGGTCCTTTGCTCTAAAAAGTCCAGGTTGTTAACATTCATCTCGGATATTTTCTTTTCCTCATCAGCAGTTTCATTGCTTGAAGTAGCAATCATACTCGGTTTACTAACTGATGAGCTAGCCTCACCACTCCTGTGCTCTAACGAGTCCAGGTCGCTAACGTTCATCTCCGATATTTTCTTCTCCACGTTAGTAGTTTCATCGCTTGACATCGCAACCTTTAAAAAATAATAGATGCTAGGACTCGAATAGTTAAAACAATAATTTTTAATAACTTTATGTAAATTAAATACTAGCAAAAACAGTCATACAATCCTTGTCAAAAAACTACAGGCATACATAAGCAGAGTCATGAGGTTAGTAGTGCTGGCATGTAGTAATAAGCATATATGAGTTCTACCAGTGGTTAGGTATAGTATGGTAAGGTGGAGATACTGGGATGAGGAGAGTATGCGTGTGTACGTTGTATATCTGGATCGTCCTAGGACCACCACCTTGCCCTAAAGTGCAGCTAATATATATGGCCCTAAAGAAGACCTTTTTTTTTTTTATACAAACTTTTCGCATATATGAGTTCTACCAGTTGTTAGGTATTGTATGATAAGGTAGAGATACTGGGATAAGGAGAGCATACGTGTGTACATTGTATGTCAGGATCATCCTAACACCACCACCTTGCCCTAAAGTGCAGCTAAAATATATGGCCCTAAAGAAGAACTTTTTTTTTCTATTTAAAAAAAAAAATAACTTCCGGGTTATTTAAATCTCAACAAAAGTAAATTCAGGTTACAAGAAAGAAACCCACCAAAACGGGGCTAAACCTTTCCAGAATTCATTAAAGTCAAGTAATATAACATATTAATTTCCTTTAAAGACGTGATACTTCACCTTAATATTTATCAAATAAAACCATTTCTAGAAGTTGCGAATTTTCAGCACTTACTCTGGAAATATATAGCCATTCTCATTCATTCTTATAACATTATTGTAATATCTAAATGTAATCAAAACAAAGGAAAGAGAATTTGTTTCTCCATAACTCAATAATACACGTTTATACCTGGTATAGATAAATATGGGAAAGTGACTTGACGTGGTTTTTGTTAGGGTTGATGATGGGGTCACAATGTGTATTGTGACATATTCTTCTTTATATTTTGAAATTGAAACCTGAGTTAAGTCTTTTTTAATTAACTAAAAATTTAATTCCTTATTCCTCAGTATTTTATACAGAAACTGCAGGCACTTCCGTTAAATATCATAGCATCAATTGTAGAATATTATATATCTATATATTAATATTTCTTATAAATGAATATGCTTTTTACTGTTTCATAAACAAAATAATATCATAGTAATAAAAGTAAAAATTACCTGTTGCAATAATATAGAACTCCATTGATAAGTTATTAAGTTAATAAAGAATAATATAATTAAATAAATCATTACTATGCTTGAGAGAACGAGATATGAAATTAATCTCAAATTAAAGAATTTTTAGTTTTATGTGTAATTCTTTCAAATCAGAAACATTCCCTCGTTAGTTGCGTAATTATTTCTAAATAAAAATTAAACTTCTTTCAATTTCCATTCATAATTTGAAAGAATCAAGAATAATAGGAAAAAATAAAGTGTTTTCCAAAGAAATAAGCGCCCTAAAAATAGATGAAATAATTATAATACAAATCTAAGAATGGAGGAGAAATTCTAAAATTATAGAATTAGATATTCAATACAGAAACAAATAACCTGGAGAAAAATAATTTTAATCACAAAATTATAGAAATGGAGGAGTTTCGTGGACAAAAAAGGAAAAAGAGGAGTATTTGTAAAGGCAGTTCCTCCATCTATCACAACTCGGGGCCATTTATTGAAGACGCAAAGGATCTTAGTTCGTTATAGAAAACGACGAAATAGAACCACGGTGTGTTTAAATAATTATTGGAATTAGTTCTAGATATAGGGAATGTTATTTATACCTTAATGGAGCTGTTTAAGGCTATATAATTATGTTCCATCAAGGCTATAATTGTTATTGGTTCGACTTCCTACTGTAAACACATGGCCTTATTTTTTTTTTTTTTTACATAAATATATCACCAGATTTCCCATGTTCATGTAAGCTATCGCGGTATATGTTTACTTTCACACCCGTAATCAGGAAAAATCTTATAAAACTTATTTTACGTTATGAAACTAGGAGTACAGTGGTTTGAGCGACAATCCCTTGTTGATACCCATCGTGGGGCGTTTGGAAGCACATCCATTAAAATTCCCCAGCTCCGACTGGGTTATCTCCTTCTCCTACTCGAATGAAGAGTAATTTGTGACAATTTAGCAAAATAGGGTTAGGTTAAGTGGTTTTTTTCGTGGCTGGTAATAAAGTCACTGAAAAAAAAAATCACAATATTGGCTAGGAAAAATTCAGGAAAAGTCACAATTAATTTATGGTTAGGTTAGGTTTTTTAAACAAACCGAGTGTAAAAAATAAATTTTTCCTGTTACTTTTTTACCAGGATTCGGTTTAGTTAGGTTAGTTCATCCCCAGTCAAGAAGCTAGTTGTTAAATGATGTTTTTGTGTTAGTTTATATATATATATATATATATATATATATATATATATATATATATAGTATATATATATATATATATATATATATATATATATATATATATATATATATATATATTCAATGTTTTGTATTATCATTTCCGTAAAGGATTCGTTTTATGCACTCCAATAACC
Organism: Halocaridina rubra; assembly: GCA_037179515.1. Lineage (NCBI taxonomy): Eukaryota > Metazoa > Arthropoda > Malacostraca > Decapoda > Atyidae > Halocaridina > Halocaridina rubra. The sequence goes on along the minus strand of JAXCGZ010020918.1, from coordinate 97,156 downwards.
AAACTGACTCAATAACCTAACCTAACCGGATTAACCCGACGTAATTCAGATTTGATACCTTTCATGCTTTTATAGGGTTAAATTAGAAACTAGAAATGGAAGGGTGCATAAAGCAAACCTTATCCTTCATTGCTTATTGTTGAATCGTGAAAATAAAGGTTTACCATGAGTTGTATTATGAGAGTATTGTCTTGAGTCCTAGCATTGAGAGGTTTTGTTGTAATCTTTAATCCCCTTAAAGACCCCTTGCCTGCTTCCCTATTTGGTTTCTAATTCTAATTAACTGACCTAATCATGGGACTCTGGAGAACTACGTTATATTATGCTATATCTCTAGGTCCTCAATACTTTGACTATTCTTTCAGCCTGTTTTTTTTTTCCATTATGTATCATCCCCTTATTTCTACCTTGTCTTTAAATATCTACTTTTTCTTCGTCTTAATGCCTGTACCTTATGAGGGCTGTTAGATTTAGTTATTTGTTTCCATTGGAAAAAGCTTTTTCTCAATCTCACCCCCTCAGGAACTCCAATTATGGCGGATTGAAATTTTTCTATGTTTATTCAGTTCCGTAGTACCCATACATGGATACATCCCGTCCCCATACAGTACAGTACAGATCAACTTAATCAGGTTCTAGCAGAATATTCAGTAGTTCCATCGTCCCGCTTCATGCAATCTGTCAAGAGTATCTTAGAAAAATGTGTCTTTCCCTCCCTCATAATGACTTTTGGTACGTGTTTACTTTCACACCCACACTTAGGAAAAATTATGAAATTTATCGTAATAATAAGTTAGATTAGGTTAGGTTAAGCTCACTCTCCTGGTAAAAAGGATTCGATAGTCAATATTCTTGGTTTTTTTTTAATTTGCTTTTAATATACAGTGTTTTATATTTTCATTTGACTCATTGGAGCTGTGAAAGTAAACTTTTACTCTATTTTCAATTTAGAAATTCTTCTGAAAGATGGAGATTTGCACTGATATACCTTTGGTATATGGTAGCAAATATAGAATAGTTAGTTCTCTGTCTTAAAGCTTAATATAGGTTAATGTAGAATTCTAAGGCGTAACACCGACGCTCTAGTTAGGGGACCAAGGCGGCCGAATGGTTAGAATACTCAGCTTGGTAGTCGACTGACCCATGAGGAAGGGCGTCCAGCCTTAATTCCCTAGTCACATACTCTATGTACCAATCCCCATAATATGGATTAATAGTGACACATCGTACATAAATACACACACAGTGGAGCTGTATTGACAGGATGCAGTCTGTGGGGTATATGTATGTTTATAAAGATAAGAATCAAAGTGATTCCCGGCCAAGCCTTGATCCTGATGTGGAATTTGACGGTACAAGACTCTGTATATTGTAGTTTGTAAGTAATGCTCATATTCAGATTGTGTTTCTCTGTTTTTATGAAGGAATCACTGAGTGCAGGAAGACTGTCCACTCTGAAATTTAGATACCCAATTATTACTATATGAGAGTCTCAGAGTGTGTTGCTGCGAATTTATTTTCACAGAGTGTATTTACGGTATTTTCAATTAATCTTGTTCTTGTCTATTTTGAAAGCAAAAAAATATTTTCATGAAAAGCACTTTTAGGGTTTAAATCTAAATCCTATTAATTAAATCTTAAAGGTTTCTAATGTAATGGACAGTGATAGCATTGGCAGCTTAATCAGGTAGACCTATAGGAAATCACGGACTCCCCAGTTTAATTGGTATCAGCGTGAAACAGTGAAAACTAATCCAGCCCTGGGCCAGGATGGAAACTGGAGCCAGTATATGTATAGTAAAGATTGATCATTTGTTTAATATTACTTTGTCTGGTAGATATGCTTTCTGTTTTAAGAAACAAATAACTAGAACATTGTAACTGGCTGAATAGTCTTTATAGCATATACAGAGTATGATTAATTAAATATAGCTTTTGATTTCAAATTCCTACAGCTAATAAGGGCAAATATGACATTCAGTTGCAATATCCCAGAAATGTCAGTGATGGCATACCACTTAGGGAGTGAGTGTAATTATTGCGTAATCTCGACAGGTTATGGCGGGGGCAGCCGCAAAACACGTAAAAGCTGCCTCTTACCTGAGGCTGCCACCTCTACCCAGCACCGGTGACCTTCTAAAATTGTATAGGATAAGAGGCAGAAAGCAGCTCAGTCAGAATTTTCTGATGGACCCAAAGCTTACGAGCAAAATCGTACGCAGTGGAGGTCGTGTTCGAGATTGTCATGTGTGCGAAGTTGGCCCAGGACCAGGCAGTATCACGAGATCCATCCTAGAGCAAAAGGCAGCATTTGTCACTGTCATAGAGAAGGATCCGAGATTTTTACCATCCTTAGAACTCTTACAGGATGCATGCAGCGGAAGACTTCGGATAGAACTCGGCGACGTGCTTACGTACAACATGGCAAACAGTTTTCCTAGCGACCTGAGACAACCTTGGGATGGGAATGTACCCAAAATCCACATTGTAGGCAATCTCCCTTTCAATATTTCAACCCCTCTTATTATTCGATGGTTGCATGACGTTAGCGTGCAGAAAAACGCTTGGGTGTTTGGCCGGGTTCCAATGACACTCACGTTTCAGTACGAGGTAGCCGAACGGATTGTGGCTCTCCCTGGGGAGGAACAGAGGTGCCGATTGTCTGTGATGTGTCAAAACTGGTGTCATGTGAAGCACAGTTTCACTATACCTGGTAGAGTGTTTATACCAAAACCGAAAGTGGATGTTGGAATCGTGAACTTTGTACCACGAGTGGAACCACTCATTCCTCTTGACTTTTCGCTGGTTGAGAAAGTCTTACGCTGCGTGTTCCAGTTTCGCCAAAAGTATTGTAAGCGAGGCGTGGCAATGCTCTTTCCCAAAAATCTGAGAGATGAATTGACTCATAAAATGATCACTGTAGCTGATGTTGATCCTACAATTCGTCCTTTCAAACTCACAATGCGAGAATTTAATCGTTTGTGCCTTGCATATTCCACAATACTAAAGCAGAAGCCTAGTATAGCCAAATATAACGGCGGTAAGGAATTTATTTTGGAAAGTGAAGAACTTGACGAAGATGATACTAATGCTGAAGACGAGACGTGAATGGAAAAAAGTCTGATATTAGAAAATTTACAGACTTTAAGTCAATGTAAATTCTGTACAGTACCTTGATTTGTACAAATTAAGGTATATCTTATCATGTCTTAATTATAATAAGAAAAGACTTACATACTGTTGATATTTAAAAGTATCAACAATATTGTCTACAGTACAGCTTTGTTAACTTACAAATAAACGAGACATCTAATGAAATTTAGAGTTGTTATTATGAAGTACATGTACCAGATGATGGACTCAAAATATTTAGATTTAATTGCTGACTTTTAACATAAAGATGCCGTGTTTTATTTCAGTGTCATATGCTGATAATAACCTGTTGTTTTGTTTTTACTTCTGCATCAATATATGAATGATGTATATTAAATGAGATTAGAATGTCTTTATAAATTATAAGTATGTCTATAACATCTGTGTCTTATTGGCCAATATCGAATTAAAGAATAAAATTCTGAATAAGTTTCATTGAGTTTTTCTATTACTATCTGTACATAGCAAAATAAAACCCTCTCTGTTCCTGTAGACTTATTGCCATTAGGAGATTTTTTTATTCATTTTTTATTTATTGTAGTTGTTGTTGATGACGTTCCCAAGGCTGTCTGGCTGAACAGCCCCATGTCACTAAGGAAGGCCACTACCAATCCTGGAATTTCCTGCAGAGCTCTCGTAAAGTGTATGTTGTGTTGTTGGCATATGCGGCTGTAAGCAATGCAGTCTTCCATGATATGCTTGACTGTATGTGGTGTTGTGTTATGTCCTGGACAGGCATCACTGACAGAGTCATCCGGCCTCTTTTGATATCTCAGAAGGGCTGGGTGGTGCCCACATTGCAGCCTGGCCGGGAGGACTCTGTCGACATGGGGAAGGTAGGATTCGAAAGGGTGAATGTCAGCGTTGTTGTTGTTGTTGTTTGTCGTTCCTTGTTTAATTAATCATGTTTGGTGATTTCTTTAAAACACCAGCCTGCTCATTGAAGAACTTCAGTATTTATATATCATGGTTTTTCATGTTGTGTATGCATGACAAATGTTAGATTTAGCACCGATCAGTATTCACAAAGTTTTATTTCAGCTACCTCTAGGAAGTGGGATGAAGTGCCTAGTCAGATTATTTTAGTCAATACAGCTTCAGAAGTTTATGCTAGGCCCAAATTAATATTTATTAAGATGACTTTGATTCTTAATCTTCAAAACTGCAGTGGAGTAATGCCAGTATCGCAAAACTGAGCTTTACCATTTTATGTAATATGTATTACTTTCCCGTGTGAGTTTGATCATTTTTTATACAGTACTGTAATTTCTGATACTTGCCTGTATGAGGATACTGTTCTTGTTTACAGGTCCCAATTTTTCAATATGGAGAAAACAAAGTCCGAATTATGGGATCTTCTGAAAGCTCTGTATGAACACGGAAGCAATGTTGACACCTTGGATATGGTTCTGCCAGGTTGGACGCGTTCTCAGATCGAACACGCTCTGAAGAGGTATCGCCACCGTGCTTATAGGGTAATGCATTTTTTTTTTAAGTAATGTGTGTTCTGCGTATTGTACTTTGTATTCAAAGAAGGAGATTCCAAATTCTCTTGCTCGTCCCCATTTATTCAATTTGTACTACAAGCAGGGGACCACGGAAGATACATTCTTGAACCCTGAAAAGGGCAAAGACTCCTCCTCCATGCTCCCCTGCTTGTCATAAAGTCGACTACTTGGGCTGGAGTAATGGGATCGGAATGAATATACAGTATATGAATAGTTATTGTTAATTCCATGTGATAAATTTGAACTTGGGTCTGAATAATAGGAATATGTATAATTAATTTTTTTATTTGATTGGTTATAGAAACTAATAGCTGATGAAAAGAAGTCTAAAGATGCTTCATTGAACCTGTGGGCAAAAGTAATGGAAAACCTTCATCAGATCCAGGGTTCGACCAACCATCCGTGTTGGCGCAAGGGACGGAAGAAGCTCAACGAAGAACCCAAAGACCACGCTCCAATTTTGAGTAAGGTATATATGCATCGTATTGTGCATCACAATTTGTCCCCTTTAGAATGGGGATGGACATAAGCAGGTTGGTGCAAGGGACAGAAGAAGATCAATGAAGTACTGAAATACCTTGCACCAATTAACAAGGCATGTACGCACTGTTTTATAGTCACAATTTGTCCTTATTTAAATGGGGATGGACAGGGACAGGTTGCAGCTCAGCAAGGCATGAATGCACCATTTTACGTGTCACAATTAGTACCCATTTATATGGAGGTGAACAGAGACAGGTTGCAGTTCAGCAAGGTATGTATACACCATTTTATGTATCACAATTAGTTCCCAATCAAATAGAGATGGACAGAGTTTGGAGCAAGGGAAATAAGGTTGGATGCCCTTCGTAGCACCCCGCAGTGGAGTCAAACCCTTGTTAATTGCATCAAGACTTGGTTAGCTACTTTTCCCCTTAATGTGTTTTAGTATTGCAATATATTATATTATAGTTTTAATGCCTTAAAGAAGTATTGAAGCACTTAGTGAGAGTGCCCATTGCTGAGCTAGGTACGTAATGTATTTTGGTAAATACTGTGTCCAAGTGGTAATGCTCGCGACTTTGATTTGTCAAATGGTAAATTCACGGTCTGAAGTTAGAAAGGGCATTAACTCAGGTTAGCGGTCGCATTTACCAACGCTAAAATCCTTTGCGAGATGGCACCTTCCCATCCCTTAATAGAAAAGGGAGTCTGATGTAAAACCGATCACATCACATTATCATTTTGGTATCAGGAGAGTTTGTTTATATGCCATTTTATATGTTGTTACAAATACACAGGTTAGAGATGGGGTTTTAAGGTTGGATACCCTTCGTAACACCCCGCTATGGGATTAACCCCTTGTTAGTTGTATCATGAATCTCTGAGCTACTGTTGCTCTTAATGTGTTTTAGTGTTGCAATATATTATAGTTTTAATGCTTTAAAGAAGTAGTGAAGCACTTAGTGACAGTGCCCATTGTCGAACTAGGTACAAAATGTATTTTGGTGAATACTGTGGCCAAGTGGTAATGCTTATGACTTTGATTTGTCAGGTCGTGGATACACGGCCCGCCACTGTGTGAAGTTAGAAAGGGCATTAACTCAGGTTATCGTCGCATTTTCCAACGCCAAAATCCTTCGCAAGAAGGCACCGTCCCACCCCTTAATAGAAAAGGGAGTCTGTGATGTGAAACGATCACATCATTTTGGTATCAGGAGATTTTGTTTATTTGCCATTTTGTATGTCACTACAAATACACAGATTAGAGCTGGGGTTTTAAGGTTGGATACCCTTCCTAGGATCAAACAAAGTTTTTCACTTCCAGTGCCAAGTGTTCTAATCACTGTGCTACTACAGTCCCCTTGACTCTGGTAAAAAGTAACATATAGCGAGCAAAATTTTAAATTTTTTCAGGTGATGATGTATGCTGCTTGCTTTGAAGATCATTACTCTGGGAACGGTGCAGATGATCCAAATTACAGTGAAATATATCGGTAAGAACATTCTTTTCTTTTTCCTTTTTTGCGTATGTCTTTGAAAAATATCAGGACAAGACTATCGTATTTATTCTTGTGTGGAGATTTGTAGCCCATGGGTAGGTGGATGCAGTGACTGCTTCTTTCCTTCCTCCTGCAGACTCTGATACTCTCTTCCTCCTTCTGTCTCCCCAAACTTTCATGACCTTTCTACTTTCAAAAAACAGATCTATGACCTCTTTGGGCCTAATCCTACCATATTTCTAGATCTTCATTACTTTGACTGTTCTTTCTGTCTGTCCTATTCATTGTGTATTATTCTCTCATTTCTGCTGTGTCTCTAAGATGCTACTTTTTCCTATGCTATTTCTTGGTGCCTGGGCATAATTAGGGCAGTTATCTCTGCCCGTCACTCTGTCGCACTTATTAAATACAATTATTGATTACCAATTAAAGGAGGTCCTGGACTTCCATCAAGTTCCATTCCTGAAATTTGATGTAATCCAAATTTCAGTGTAAGTTGGAACACACCTAAATAAGCACCAATATTAATGCCGTAGTAAATTTTCTCCCTTTTCCATGCATTTTCACTATCTCTAATTTCACATCCATTGTGATGACTTTCCATTTCTTCAAAGCACTGACGACAGAAGAAACACCTTTATGCTTGGGAGATGTAATACAGGCCAAAAGTTATGAAAAAAGAAGCAAAATAATTTATGGGAGATGTGTTGTAAACACTAAACATCGTAACTCGAGGATAGTGTAAACCGAGGACCCCTTGTATTGGGTCGTGATTCTCTAAGTAATGCTTGAAAAGAAAGTATTTTATATTATATAAAACAATAATTCTTATAAAATTATTATTATTATTATTGATTAACCCTGGTGATGGATAAGATTATTATTATTATTATTTTTTCAGATACTTGTCACAGCTGTTGGAGGGTCAGGAGCCAACACAGCTCAGCCCAGGGAGTGCTAACAAAATTCTGGAGATGTTGAGTCGAATAAAGAAAACCATAATGGATGGAAGTGCTCACAAATATATAGTGTATCTTAATCATGCAAAAATCTCCTACCTCCCTGAAACGTCAAAAATGCAGACAGTATGAATTTCTGATATTCAGTTTTTTTTTTCAAATCCTTGACATTTCTGTGTCACTATTAATCCCCATTCGAATTGGAGTGGACACAGATTGGTTAGAGCTGAGGAATTAAGGCTGGATGCCCTTTCTAATGCTCCTTGATGGGCAGTTTCAAACTATGCTAATTTGCAGAACATAGTCGAGATCTCCCCAACTCACCCTGCCAAGCTGCTCCAGTTTCTGTGCCACGATTAGTCCCCATTCAAATAGGGGTGAATACAGACATGTTGAAGCTGAAAGTTTTTGGCAAGATGCCCTTCATTGAGCTAGAACACAGAGTGTCACTTACCAAATCAAGCACTCTAACCATTGACTGCGGTCCCTTTACCTAAAAATATATACAGTATATTGTTTGAAAGTTTTTTGCTATTTTTCTAACTTGTTAGTAAGTTTGGGAGTGTCTGTATGAATCCCAAACCTTTTTTAATCTTCGGAAATAAACAGACGTGAGTATGTCATCTTTTAATTTTATATTTGTGCTTATATTTTCACAGGGAAACTCCTCTAAGCGATCATTAGAGAAGGCACTAAACGATCAAAAGTAAGTGATATGATCTGGAAGTTTATTATCATTATTATTATTATTATTGTACTATTATTATTATTATTATCATCGTTATTATTACTATTATTCTAATGATCTCTCTTCCGTGTCTGGGTATCATCAGAGGATGATCTACTTCCCCCTCCTATACAGGTTCTTTTGGTCAAGCAGACTAAGCTTTGGCGCTTTAGTCTGCCAGATATGATTTCCGACAAGGAAGGGAGATAATTTGAATACATATAAAATGTGTATTGCATTTGTTTCTATACAATTATTATTATTAATATTATATGCCAAGCAAGAAGCCCAGTTGGAACAGAAATTATAAACCAGATGACTGTAGCAGAGGAAGCATCTTTTTGAGAAAAAAGAAAAAGAGAAGATACAAAACTATTATGATTAGTATCCTTTTATGTGATGATTATACCTGGTAGTGGAGGAAAAAGGAAATCCACCAACACTTTCCCTGAGGACCTTAGATGATTATAGTGGATGTATTCTTGGGATATAATAACTGATTAAAGTGGTTTAGAGGGGCAGGGAGATGATAATCCCCCCCTGAAGTTTAAAAATTAAGAAGAGGTTGGTAACCCTCCCTGAATTCTGAAATGAGAAAAGGGGTTGGTAATCCATCCCTGAATATTGAAATTAACAAAATGGGGTTGGTAATACTTCCCTGAATTTTGAAATTAAAGATATGAGTTTGTAATCCTTCCCTGTATTTTGAAATTATGAAACCGTTATAATTTCTCCCAGAATTTTGAAATCATGAAACGGTTGTAATTTCTCCCAGAATTTTGAAATTATAAAAACGGGGTTGATATTTCCTCCCTGAACTTTGAAATAAATCCTTCCCTGAATTTTTAAATTTAAAACGGGTTGGTAATCCTTCCCTGAAGTAGAAATTAACAAAACTGGGTTGGTAAACCCTCCCATGAATTTTGAAATTTAGAAAAGAGAGTTGGTAATCCCTCCCCGTATTTTGAAAGTATGATATGGTTGTAATCCCTCCCAGAAATATTAAATTAATAAAACACGGGGTTGGTATTCCCTCCCTTTATTTTGAAATTAACATAGCACTGTTGGTAATCCCTCCCCAAGTTTTAAAATTGACGAAATGTGTCTCTTTCACAGGGAGCTCTCACTAGAACCTCCTTGTCCACTTTTTGAAGACGAAGAAGATGATAACGTAATATTGGAGCCAAGTGACCCTTATTATGAGCTGAAGAAAAGTAATGCAATAAAAAAGGTACAGGAGACATAAGTATTCTAATTAATACCATTTGTGGAAAAAATTTCTTCATATTTTTGGGATTACAATACTGATGCTTTAGTACAGAAATTTATGCATGAAGTACCGTTATGAAGGTTTGTATGAGGATGCATCTGGGGCCCAGGATCAGATTAATCCATTTTATATTAATATCTTCGTTAAAAAATAAACTGCTTTGGTTTTCAGACTCCTTGATTTTAGAACCACTTTCAGGAACTGATATAAGTTTAAAAACTTAGATTCTGCTGTATATTTACATAAAATGAAATATTGGTCGTGGCTTAGCTGTGAACACTAGTATTATAAGGTATTTATAAGTGACTGAGCAAATACCATTACATTGAAAGAAAAGAGCTTCATATGTCGTTAGTGTGCAGTTTTCTTCCTGTGGTTTTGGCTGTATTGCTGACACTGGTAAAAGATTATCTCTTTACCATTTTGTGTGACTATAAAACTCCATTTAAGTGATGGTGGACAAAGGTTGAATCTGGGGATATACGCGGTGGGCTTGAACAAGAGTCTGTCACTTCCCGAGTAGAGTGCTCTAACCACTACTCTACCATGGTCCTCTGACTCTTGTAAAAGTTAACATATGAAATAATACAGTAATTACTCCCTTTCATTTCTCTGCTTACAATTGGGGGCCATGGTAGCTCAGCGGTAGAGTGCATGAGTTGAGAATCAAATATGGGTACAGTCCCACTGCAGGATGTAATGAAGGGCATCCAGCGTAAATCCACCAGCTCTAACATATCTGTTTCCACCTCCATTCAAATGGGAACTAATTGACGCAAAAAAACAATGCTTTTTATTTTAAATATATTTTCCTTACTTTACAGATAAAGACAACACAACAAATGCAGAGTGCAGTTGTACAACAGATCCCTGGACTAAATCCTATGGAAATTTCTGCAGAATATTTAACCAAGCCAGATTGTGCAATTTTAGAGCAGTGAATTGACACGCTTCATAAACAATGTTAGTTTATTGAACTGGACCTTAAATTAGGAATAAATAATGACCAAATTCCAATGTTAAATATAAACTCATTTTTAATTTCAGGTCTTACAGACTAGGCTTAAAGGCAGGAAAAAATAAGAATCAAATACCAATGTAAAATATATTTAAGCAAAATGCACTACAGAATGAGTGGAAAATATAACAATATAAATGGAAGTGACACGGTAGACGAGAGATAAATGGGAATGGATCATTAATCAGAGGAATAAGATGTCATATAGATGAAAATTAATTTCAGAATTATAAAGCAACTACTCAAGGTGAAAATGAATGGAGAGAAATGACCAATGGAATTGCTCCAGTCATATGGAAATGAGGAAAAGTACTCTCTAGGTGATTATACTTACAAAGCGTATCGTAATAATATAGCAGTGAGTAGCGTATTTATTAAACTACTGTAAAGGGTGGGCTAAGTGTCGGATTTTATTTTTTTTCTGAGTGGGGGATTACTGCTCTTCCTGATGGTCACGACTTTAATAACAATACAACCTACAAAAGTGTTTACCTACATCGGGGTTGCAAGAAAAAAAATGTAAAAACTAACTTTTGGCCCACCCTCTATAATAGCATACACATTACCATTTTTATATTTTTTTTTTTTCAGAAGAGACTTCTTACCCTACTGAATCAGGAGCAATATACAAGCTTGTGTGTTTAGGTATAAAATGAGACAAAGTTAATAAACATAACCCACAGAAATTTAACTTTTTTTGTTTTTTATTAAAAGCAGTCAACTCAATAATACCATCGATATTTTTTTTAACAATATTAAGTAGTGTAATGTTTGTTTTTCTTACGTTCACAAAATAATTGTCATTTATCAGACACTGACTTGCTAGTTTATCAGTTGGTTTACCATATGTTTTTCTCGCCACAAAACAACTGATTCAGAGGGTTGAGGACTGCCAGGGTATGATATTAACATTTCTGCCACACCTCACTTCTACCTGTGAGCTGCCTTGCTAGCTCCATTAGGAAGTCGAGACATAATGAGGATTAAAATAAGGATCTTGTAAAGATAAGTAATCTCTCAACCCATATAAAGTAAAGCAACCTGGTAAATTAACTGGTAAAAATTAACAATCCCTAAAACTACCTCGTAAAGAAAATTAGGTTTGGTCTGGTTAAGGAATAATCCTGAGGTTATCCTCCTTTACATGATCCCAAAAAAATATTCCAATATTCGTGGAAGTAATTGAAAATTACAAAAATAATACCCAATTCCATTATTTATATGGTTGAAGGCAGCATCAGTTATATACAATATGGTACTGTCTTATACAGATTGTATCTTTTTCTCTTTTTATCGGATCTTGTAAGGATTTGTAACCCCATGTAAATTTCAATTACCCCGTAAGTTATTAGGTTGGGTAAGTTTGGTTCAGTCAGGTTAGGTTTGGCTGCGTTGCTTGGGTTATATGTAAAACCCCAGAGAATCCTGGGGTTACCTCTCTTTACAAAACCCTCGAGAACTCCATACAAAGTCAATTAAATTTCTCTTTGGGAAAAACTTTCCAGTTTTCACTTATTGAGAAGTAAGAATACAATGTTAATTCATAATAAAAAACAATACAGAGAAAATACAGATGGTACCATATTAAACAAAATAATAGATGTACTGTATATGGCCGTACAAAGTGGAGGAGAGCTGTCAGAAACATCAACCCCACATAGAAGTGGGATAAGATGCAGAGAAAGAAAATGGTAACATATTTTATCTAACCCAGAGCATCGCTTCCAGCATCAGCTATTTCTTTCAAGCTCATCACTTCAATCTTGGCCTTTCCTTTTGTAGGGCCAATTATCAGCTCCTCAATTGTCCGGTAGTGGCCAGGATCAATCAGACCCACCTAGAATGAATATATACGTACAGATATATACAATAGCCGAACTGTAATTAGTAGGGTGGGTGGCTGAGTCAAGGCACATGCATTCACCAGGAGGGTAATACAGTATATCTTAAGAACTCCTTTCAGCTCCATTGGGATAAAGAACTAAGAGGAGTGATTAAGGTATATTAGTTTCTGGTGAACATGGAAACAATGGCTGCAGTCTACCTTGTAAGGGGGGCAGCTGAGTTACGGTATACGCATTCACCAGAAAGTTAATATACATCGAGAACTCCTCTAAGCTCCATGGGGATAAAGAGCAAAGGAGTGACTGAGGTATATTAGCTTTTGGTGACCCAGGATATACTGTATTTAATGTTTGGTTGCCTGCAAACTATAGTCACTGAAAAGTTACAACAAATGTCTGTAATTCATTTTATATATATATATATATATATATATATATATATATATATATATATATATATACGCACACAAGACAGCACATCCCAATGAGCTCATCAGGGTGACCACAACTGTTGCAATAGAATTAAGGTACCAGGTCTAAAAATTCTAGGCGACAAGTATTAATAGCTGGTTGTTGGGAAGGAATTCTAGTCTTAATTCCCCAACATCAATCTGTTTGTACATCCCCATAATGGGGGCTAATAGCAACACATAAAACAGTAAAAATAATCTCCAATCTTTTTGTGTCCATTCCATAATGGGACTAATAGCAACACATAAAACAGTAAAAATAATCTCCAATCTTTTTGTCTCCATTCCATAATGGGGACTAATAGTGACACAATTAAAAAAAAAAAAAATTAAGTAACTTACCAAATTCAAGTCAGGGTCAAAATTTTCGCTCTCAACCGTCATCATCGGCACAACCTTTTCCTTCAACTTCTTGGCCTCCTTAGCTGGGATCGTGATGTTAATCTTCATCTGAGCTCTCTGAATGGGGATGACCTAGAAAAGGACGAAAGAGAATAGGATATCGGAAGTGTTGTGACTTGGCAGATGTGAAGGGATAGTAAGAGATGAGTAATAAATACATCAGAATGTAGTTAGGTGCAAGAATATCATAAAATTTGTTTCAACTACCATATAAGCATCTTTCTCCCAACGTGTCCCTCATCCCTCCTTATCACATACCCAAACAAACTCCATCTCACCATTTCCCCAAACCGTCCTACCAGTGCTGTCTCTCTATTAAAAACTAACAAATAATTACCAACGAATACATCTGAATATATTAATGTGCAAGAATATCATAACTAACTTTGTTTTTATACCATATCAGCATCCTTATTCCAACATCCCACTTTAGCACCTTCCCAAAACAACAAAATCTCTCCTCTCTCGCAAAGTCCTAAAACTGTCCTACCTGCACAGTCCCACTAATAAAAACTACTAAAGTATCAATGAATTAATTATTAAATTAACATATTTATGGCTTACTTCTTGCAGTTGCTTTATTACTTGAAGTGCTTGTTGCTTGTTGTTCCTCTTGGTGTTGAGACTGAAGTGGATGTCCTTCATCGCACTCTCTATCATTGCTACGGTATACGGCGTCTGCGTGTCGGGGTTGATGCATTTTTCTGTGTATGAAAGTAAAAGTAAGATATAATCATTATTAAACAATAATATACCCATCAGACATATATTCTAATGCTCACATCAACAGAAGTACATTTTCATGGCTCATTATACAAATGCGTGATGTATATATTCTAAAATATTACAAACCACATTAGTCACATTGTGTGTGCATGCATGTGTAAATTTACTGACTGCTTCCAGCAAACACTTAACATTAAGAAAGCATACCTGAGACTATGCAAGCAATTTCTTTAACTGAGGACTCTTGATTTGCTTGCCTTTCCTTGTCTGTAACCTGTAGCTCTCCTTTCTCCAGAATTTCCAAGCATATCTGGAACAATTTATGGTATCTAATAAAGGTGAATAAGGATTTAAATCCTATACTGTACATATGAAAGATCAGATAAACTATTTCTAGTTAAAGTTTAATGTGTGAAGATATCTGTATTTCATTTTCATTACAGTAAGAATTTGGAGCAAAGAGTTATCAACTTAGGTTTTGTACACCTACTTAATTCTAATAGGATGAGGAAGTTTGTACAAATATATACTGTATATATATTTTTTTTTATGTGGGACACCAGGACAGGCAAACAACTGCCCTCATCAATAAAGGCCCAGGCACGAGAAAACATTAAGATGAAGTAAAAGAAAAAACTTATGGACAAGGTAAAGATGAGGTAATGATACACAAAGGAAAAGGAAAGACTGAAAAAATAGTCGAAGTACTAAGGACCTAGAGATATGGAGGATTAGCCCTCGAGATGACGATAGATCAGCTTTTTGAAAGAAGAAAGGCCATGAGAATTTTGAAAGACAGAATAAGGAAGAAAGTTCCAGAGTCTGGAGGTAGATGGGAAGCAGCAGTCGCTGCACCGACCAAAATGCGAGCCACATATTTCCACACAGTATCTGTGAGACGAGGCCGCTTGGCAAGTATTTCGTGGCCTCGGCAGTGGGGGAGGGATGCAACTCGCCAACTCATCAGAGCAGAGATGGAAATAGTAGTGATTGAAAGGAGAGAGGGATCATACCTTATGGCAAAGAGAGAGACAATCCAAATTAAAAGTAAGATAGCGATCATTAATGAGTCTTGACTACCTTAGATTCAACCCTATCAAGGAGATAAGTATAAGAAGAAGCACCCCAGATGTATGAGCAGTATTCTAAGCAGGGGTGAATATACACAGTCGAACCTCCACATATGAATGCCCCCAACCACGAACAAATCGATTTACAAACACAATTCTCAAATAAATTTTGAATCAACCGGCAAACAATGCTCGTGACATGAATGTTTTATTTTAGTACAGTAGAATACTGTACAATAGTTTTCTAAAATGAAGGTTATTATTAATTCCCTTCTATATTTTTGTCACATAAATCCATGAAATAAAAATAAAATGGTATGTTTCTCGGGCTGGGAAATAGATTAATTGGAATTACATGCATTTCAATGGGAAACATTTTTTCCAGTTACAAATATTTCAACTTGCGAATGGGGTTAAGGAACGCATTAAGTTTGTGACTAGAGGTACCACTGTGTATATATATATATATATATATATATATATATATATATATATATATATATATATATATAATATATATATATATATATATATTATATACAGTAACCCCTTGTTTATCGCGGGGGTTCGGTTCTGGGACCGGCCGCGATAGGTAAATTTTTGCGAAGTAGGAACACCTAAAATTTTTTTTTTTTTTTTTTTTTTTTTTAAGATGATTATGACACCAGGACAGGCCAAAAAATTATAAAATAAAACAGCCTTTATCAGGCTGTAAAGAGAAACAGATGGAGAGTGTAATGACCTGTCCGATGTGAAAGGATTATAAAAGATGTGTAATGAATATCCAATTCTCTGCTGGGTTTTAATATACCTCTGCATTACTTTCATGATGTCTATTCCAAAAATTTTCCTTAGATCTTCTTCTTCTTCTTATTATTATTATTATTATTATTATTATTATTATTATTATGATTGGCAACAATAATTTTCCTTTGATGATGATTGTGGAGATTATTATTATTATTATTATTATTATTATTATTAATATTATTATTATTATTACAAATTTGTAATTAAACCATTATTTTTACAATAAATAATGTAGTTTTGGTTGAATGAACAAGAGTTCATTCTATTCTACCCAACCCCCCACACTCTCTTTGTCCCAGCCAACTAGGGAGGAGCACTGTACACAGTTATTAAAGTAAATAAACCAACAGATATACAAACAATGAAGAGCCCTTAATAATAATAATAATAATAATCTCCACAATCATCATCAAAGGAAAACTATTGTCTCCAATAATAATAATAATAATAATAATAAGATCTAAGAATTATTGGAATAGACTTCATGAAAGTAATTCAGAGGTATATTAAAACCAGCAGAGAACTGGATATTCATTACACATCTTTTATAATCCCTTCACATCTGACAGGTCATTACACTCTCCATCTCTGTTTCTCTTTACAGCCTGATAATGGCTGTTTTATTTTATCATTTTTTGGCCCGTCCTGGTGTCACAATAATCTAAAAAATAAATCCGCGATGCACTGAATTTGCAATAGGTGAACCGCGAAAGAGCAAGGGATTAATGCATATATATATATATATATATATATATATATATATATATATATATATATATATATATATATATATATATACACAGTAATCCCTCGTTTATCGTGGGGGTTCGGTTCCGGGACCGGCCGCGACAGGTAAATTTCCGCGAAGTAGGATCACCCTATATACATTGGTATTTTACATTTATTTTTACCTGTACTGTATAAACCCTCCCTGCACTGTTAAAAAACCACCCTTTACTTTATTAATACCAGCGTGCAAACATAAATTTATATGAAAGTGATAGGTAAACTTGCCGTGAATGATGTGATGATGACCTGACATACTCATATACATAGCTATTTTACATTTATTTTTACCTTTACTGTATCAACCCTCCCTGCACTGTTAAAAAACCACCCTTTACTTTATAAATAACAGTATGCAAGCGTAAATTTATATGAACGGGATAGGTAAACTTACCGTGAAAGAGGTGATGATGACGTGTATAGACTCCAGAGGAAATTATTCCGCAGCCAATGACAACTTTACTGCTGCTTTTTGCAAGAGAAGAATATGGTAATGGGGAGTTGCTGTTGCTGCTTCTTCTTCTGTTGGAAGATGGTCTTGTAAGGAATCATGGCATCATCGAACGAACCATATTATCGTCATGTTCTTGCGAGAGTTGTTGGACTGCTTTCACATGTTCATACATGGCTGCCAGACGTTTGAGTGTAAGGCCAAGTTCTTCGATTTCTTCGTGCGTTTCCTCCGGTTGTTGTTCTTCCTCTTCTTCGCTCGAAGATTTTGTCATTTCCTCCAAGTCTTTATCAGTCAAAGGCTGCGAGTGGCAGTCGATCAATTCATTCACGTCTTCGTGAGTCATATCTTTAAAGCCTTCTCCTCCTAGCAATGCAGCCAACTGCACAGCTTTCGCAACTGCCGAGTTATGGACTTTGTCAGGAGCGAATCCCTTGTAGTCGTAGATGACTTCGGGCAACAATTTCTTCCAGCTGGCATTGATTGTGGCCAACTTCATCTCATTGATTGCATTCTGTATATTTTGAAGGCATGTAGCAATCGTGTAATTACACCAGTAAGTCTTCACTGAGAATTCTTTGTCCGAATCCATGGATTCAACCAGGTTCGCCCGGGCATTTCGTGTGTAGAGGGCCTTGAACGCACGAATAATGCCTTGATCCATAGGCTGAATCAGTGATGTCGTATTCGGTGGCAGGAACTCTACTTGAACACCGTCATATTCGAGATTAGTTGCGTGGCCACCAGCATTATCCATCAAAAGAAGGACTTTAAATTCAAGGCCCTTTTCTGCAAGATAAATTTTGACCTGAGGGATGAAGCATTGGTGAAACCAGTACGATGTGAGGCTTTTCATGATCCAGGCCTTAGGGTTATTCATCCAATACACTGGCAGCAGATTCTTATTCTTCAAAGCCCTAGGGTTCTTAGACTTGTAAATAAGCCTGGGCTTTAACATGAAGCCCGCAGCATTCCCGTGCATGATGAAGGTAACGCGGTCTTTGTGCAATTTAAATCCCGGGGCTTTAGCTTCTTCCTTGAAGAGAAAAGAGCGAGACGGCATTCTCTTCCAAAATAACCCAATCTCAACCATGTTAAACACTTGCTCAGGAGCATATTCCCCTTCAGCGATAACTTTCTTAAAATCGTTGTTCACATAATTTTCAGCTGCAGCTGCATCTTGCAGAGGCAGCTTCGCCATAAACCGAAACGCTCTTTAGGCCATAGCGTTTTTGAAATTTGGGGAACCATCCCTTGCTTGCCATGAATGATTGTTTCCTCGGTGGAGAATCACTGGAGGGTCCTGGTTGCCTCGTCCTTTTTGAAGTAGCGAACAGTAGATTCGTTGAGACCAAAATGGCAGCCGACATCCGCAAACCTTCTCTTCCTTCAGCATATCTAACAGTTTTACCTTATCTGTTATGGTCAACATCTTCCTATGCTGCTTAGGCTCACTAACAGAAGCCTTAGAAGATGAAGGACACTTGGGAGGCATTACAGAGGTTGAAATAGGCGAGTAAAACAAATCACAAGTACAAGGAATTAAGAAGCACAACACGAACAGCGCACATGTGAGTTAGACTGAATGGGTGAGGCGAGACAATAGAAGATGGTGGGAGAACCAAGCTTCAATCAAAAAGCCAATCAGACCCCATGATACAGAACATACAAAAAACAATTATGTGATTCGTCGTCTCCCACCCTTTCAGCCAATAGCATCCCATGAACTATCTCACGTAGGTGCGAGCCTTTGCGTTTTCCAAGATGCCAATACAGTGTACGCTAGCGTACAGTATTTCACATGGTGCAATACTGTGAGTTATATGTTTAAATTTGTTTTTTACTATTTTTTACTGTTTTATTATTCTAAGGCTAGGAAATACTTTTTTATCAATAAAATAATGATAATACTTGAAATTTTAATATATACTAGCTCACGTACATGTGGCCCTTTTCATTTTCCGAAACGCTGATACCGGTATTGTATTCCACATGGTGCAAAACTGTGAGTTACAAGTTTAAATTTATGTTTTTTACTATTTTTTCCTGCTTTATTATTTTTAGGCTAAGAAGTACATTTTTTTATCAATAAAATAATGAAAATACTGGATATTTTAATATGTGCTAGCTCAAGTAGGTGCGACCCTTTGCGTTTTCCGAAATGTCGATACCGGTATCGTACTTTCTATGGTGCAGAGTTACATGTTTAAATTTATGTTTATTTACTATTTCTTATTGTTTTATTATTCTTAGGCTGGGAAATAAATTTTTTATCAATAAAATAATGAAAAAAAATTGTTCAATAAAAATACTGAAAATTTTATTTTTTAATATTCTAATATTCTCGTATATACCCAGAAAAAAAAAAGCTCACCACAATAAACTGCGATGCACTGAATTTGCGATATAGCAAGGGATTACTGTATATATATATATATATATATATATATATATATATATATATATATATATATATATATATATATATATATATATATATATATATATATATCTATATATATCTATATATATCTCTCTCTCTCTCTCTCTCTCTCTCTCTCTCTCTCTCCACACACCTGTCTCATCCCTGACCATTTTATGCTGTTTAAGTAGGGCTCCATATTGTAGACTTTTTTAAGCTTTTTGAATAAATCTGAACTTCAAAATCATCGTAAGTTATTCATTTTTAGATTGGGTCAGGTTAGGTTAGGAATAGTTCTGAGAGTTAGATTCTTTCAAAACACATAAAAAACCATAGAAAAACGGAAATATCACTTCAAAGGGGAGACGGGTGTAATTGTTAAAAGTATCAAAAAATAGTTACTTACCTTTTTCTGGTCATCAGACCCAAAGCATTTCATTAGCTCCTCTTTCTTGGCAACCTGACCTTTGGAGACATTGGTAAAGACTGTTTCACTTTGCAACACCTCATCTAGGTCTTTCTCCCTGAAAATTACAACAGACTAAGAACTCAGAATCATGCTACAAGGTATCTGCGATACAAGATGGATACCACTTTGCTAAACCTCATCCAGGTTTTTCTCACTGTAAGTGACAACAAAAATCCAAGTCTTTCTCCCACTAAGTGACAATAAAATTATTAGTCAAACTTATGCTATGAACTACCCACCGTGCCATGAAAGCGCAGCAGTTTGAGTGCTTGAACTAATGATTTTGAACTCCAAATAAAAGCAGTGTATCTTAGAATATATACCATTTGTAGTTACTGCTAAATCACTGGTGTTCTACTAAGCTAAGAGCTAGCACCTATTGTATTTACACAAATCTATGAAACTTGCTTACCATCACAACCATTGCATTTTATAAGCCCTTAAATCATTTTACTCCTCGATACTGAATATGGACCATGGTAGCATAGCGGTTAAAGTGCTAGACTTGGGAAGCAATAAATCCATGTTCGATCCCACTGCAAGGATTTTTTTTTTTTGTCTTTTTTTATGTTTGTGACACGAGGATGGACCAAAAAAATAAATAAATAAATTTGCCCTCACTGGGCCAGGGCACGAAGAAACAAATGGGGAGTGTTGTGATTTGTTAGATGTGAAGGAATAATAAAAGTTGTGTAACGAATATCCAGGAATATTCTGTGTTGATGAAGGCATACAAAAAGAACTGTAACTGAAGGAAGAAATAATACAGAATTGTCCTGGACAGTCCTATTTAAGTCCAAAAGACCCTTCACCTGTATTATCACAACGGGCAGCTAGAAAGGGCATCCAGCCTTAATCCCCATTATAGATCCAACCTATGTCAACCCCTCATTCAAATGGGGGCTTAAGGACGACACAAAATGGTGTATGCAACTTTGATTCGTCAATGTTCTGTGGTCACAAAGGGCATTCACTCAGGATGACAACTGCACTTGCCTAAATGCTTTCACTCAGTGTACCAACAGCACTTGCCAAACCAATGTCCTAGCCTTTAATAGAAAAGGAAGTCCGTGACGTAAATCTGGACTAATATCATAACTAGCCTATACTGTATAAAATTGAGCTGCCTCTATCATACATGTAAGCTATTATAGCACACTGAATACATCCAGTGTTTTACAGAAATAATGAGAATGTTGATTTCCTTTGTTCTCACGGTGCTCTACTAACTGCGACCCATTACCCATCAGGAATTAGACTCCAAGTTGGAAGACGAGAAAGAGTCTCGCCCTGTCCCTCCTTTTTTCCTGATTTTTTTATGCTTTTTTTAATTAATCAGACCTTCAAATTCGTCGTACATTACTTAGTTCTGCTTATGTAAGGTTTAGTAATGATTTCCAGTGGTTTTTGAAGGCCAGATATGTTCAAAACATCCCAAAAACTAAAGGAATAACAAAACTTGGGAGACGGGTGTAATAAGAAAAATTTTCCATAACTTGTTCACTCAACCAATCCTTACAAACCTAACAAAACTAACTGTGACCCAACTACAAGCACAGAACAATGTAACGTATTATCCTTACAATAGTTGTCCTAACACTTCTAGTATTCGACTCTAGCCTTGTTTTCATTGCAAGAAATTTCAAATCACATCAATTAACCACAAAATTTGTTTCGTATCAACCAAACTAACTTAACCTAACCATGTAATATGTACGGATCATAAACAGCCTCCTCGCATTTTTGTCTCAATCTGAGGACCTTGTTCCTGTACCAAGCAATATCAAATCACACAAATAAAAATTTTCAAACACAACCTAACCAATATAACTTTAACCTAACCTAGTCTAACCACATACACAAGTACCATAAACCGTGAACCTCCTTACACTTTTTGTCTCCAACTAAGGACCTTGTTCCTGTAGCAAGCAATTTCGAATCTTTTTCCACCCTTTTTCATCCTCACCACAGCCACATTTGTCAACCTAATTTGGTTGGTTGGGGTATTGATGCGTCCTCCTCCGCTTTTACTCATAATTACTGTTAATTGGAAGCACTGTCAAACGACTAATTACAAAGAAGGTTTTAGAACGTGGCTGGGCGGAGACTAGGCTCGAGTTTGCAAGCTCTTGTTTTGATCTGGATGACGCCACGTGACTTTACGTCATAAAATGTCACTTTTAGTTCAAAATTTTGACTTGAAGTAATCATATAAACGAGCTGAATATTGCTAACTAGTACTTATTCTACTTCTATACAAGAAAGGCTATGAATATGCCTCGTAATTATCAGTGTCCTACCAATATATTGGCCAATTGTTAAGAAAAATACAAAAATTGAGTTTTCAAGCAACTGAAATTAAGATCAGCTTAGTGCTGCATACATTCATAAGACAATAACATTGTCTGGATTCATTTTAATGTTTTATATTACTATTATATCTTCTGATTCCATTCCATAATTTAGTATGACAATATATAGAGAAAAAACATGATTTACAAACTCGCTTGTTCTCGCTCTATAATGTAGAATTTTCCATCGTGTGATGTCTCGCATTCTATTATTATTATTATTATTATTATTATTATTATTATTATTATTATTATTATTATTATTATTATTATCAATGAACCATTTGAGTTTGAATTTGAATTTTGACATCGGAAAAAGATAAGGGTTTTCTGTTGTCTATCAAAAGCGTATTCAGGAGTAATTTTTGATAAGTGAGGGAGGGGGGGAGGAATACGTCCAGCGTTTCGTAAAAGTCGACTAAATGGGACAGAGCGAGGGGACTAGGAATTCCCTCCTATGCATTTTCTTCCAACAACGTCTGGTTATTTTGCTTTGAATCTGCCATCCCCTTATAAGGGGGAATATGGCCCATATATATATATATATATATATATATATATATATTATATATATATATATATATATATATATATATATATATATATATATATATATATATTATATATATATATATATATATATATATATATATATATATATATATATATATATATATATATATATATATATATATATATATATATATATATATATATAGTAGAATCCGTGGCATAATGGTAGCGTCCGCGACTCTGAGGCGGCAGGTCGAGGGTTCGCGCCCCGTCACGGACTGAGGTTAGTAAGGGCATGCACTCAAGGTAACGATTACATCTGCCAAAACAAGTCCTTCGCAAGAAAAACAACCGTCCTAGCCCTTAGTAGAAAAGGGAGTTCGTGACGTAAAACCGAATCCATCCTTTTGTTTTTATATGCAAGGTAAGGGTAGGTTAATAGGATAACTTCTTTCACATTGATATCCGGTTTTACGTCACGGACTCCCTTATCTACCAAGGGTTAGGACGGTTGCCTTGATATATGTGTAAGTAATATCTATGCTTTTTTCATTCGCTAGTATCATATTCATTTCTCAAATTGAATATTAACTATCCATAGAGATAAAGAGTTGCATTGGGAACATGCAGCCAATTTGTCCTGATTTTTTCATTGCTGCAAAATGAATGATGGAGGTGTTGATATATAACAAGGCATAATAAACCCCTACAGTCTCTTTTATATTTATTCAGTTATGTCCAGGTGGACCGCAGTAGCTCAATGGTACAGTGCACTTGTGGGTATCGCAGGTACTATCCCGCCACAGGGTATAAGGAAGTTCATTCGGCCTTAATCCCTCGGCTCAAATATCCGTGTCCAGCCCAATTCGAATTGAAACTAAAGGGAGGTTTACACGGTCAAACGGTTCGTCGAACGCGGTTCGACAGACAAGTGTTTGAAGTGATGCTCGAACGTGTGAACGGGGTATTTGGTTGTCGAACGTGTTACAAACGTGTTCGACAACCAAATACCCCGTTCACACGTTCGAACATCACTTCAAACACTTGTCTGTCGAACCACGTTCGACGAACCGTTTGACCGTGTAAACCCCCCTTAATTGTGACACTTGAAACTGAGTATTTTTATTCAGTTTTGGCCACCCTGCAAGTTTCAGGAGGATATGGTATGAATTTATACTAAAGTAAACAGTTTGGTTTTCCAATTACTTCATATTTCTTGCTTGCTTTCAGATAAGTTTCACTCTAATAAGCAGAAGAGTTAAGGCCTGATTACGAACTAACAAGAATGTTTTCCCTCCTGTCTTACTTTTAGTATTTGAGGAAATGCTTCTGTGGTTCTATACTGTGCTTAGAAACTAAATATTCAGCTGTGTATGCTTTTTTTTTTTTTTGCCTCATAGTTATCACGTTTGCCAAATAGCATAATTTTGAATAATTACTTTGCAATGGAAATGCATATTTTAAATATGTTGTGTTTTGTAATACGACATGGAAGCGAGTTTATAATTTCCCTCTCAACATCCTAGTATTTATCTGTTGGAAAAGATTTATTGAAGATACAGCAGAGTTTTCTTCTTTCTCCCATGTAAATTTGAGTTTCATTGTACTGGAAAAGGTTTTTAAGGAAGAAATTGCAGTCTTCTTCTTCTACCCATTTAAATTCTTTTGTATCATTGTTTTTTGTTTTTGTTTTTTTTTGCATCCATGCTGAGATGAGAGATTCAGATTGGTCATAATATGAGACAATAAAATGGGGTATTTAACACCTTTGTTATATGGAGAAATTATCGGATCTCGTAAAGATGAATCACTCCATAAATTGTTAGGTAAGGTATGGTTAAGCATTAATATAACCTAACCTAACCATTTACTGATTTATTAAGTGTACTGGGGGTTAATTGTCTTTACAAGGTCTGAATTATCAGTCCCTGATCTGGACTGAAATTAGTTGCGCACTTGGCAGCCCGTCAGTGATAATCAATGCTACTCTGAGTGACTGAAAGAAACGAGAAATTTTTCTACTCATATTTAGAGCAGGATATGAACACAATATTCTTAATGAATCTTTTTCACAAATAGGTTACATTGTAAAAATGATTATTTGATTATGAAAGGAAAGTAGAACACAAAGGAGTACCTTAGTGCTTACGAGTCTATTTATGCACTTATCTCCAGAGGGTACAGGGGATGAGTACATAAATGCATTCATAAGCACTAAGGTACTCCAGTGTTCTTTGTTTATCCTTCATAGTCATATAATTAAAGCTCTGATTCGGTAAAGAGATTTCAGCTTCTTTTAGATCTGAGAGGTGCAACTCTTAATTGCCCATATATATTAAAGAATTGTCATATGGCTTTATAACCTGACCAGGGGCTGATATATTTCTCAGATGAAAAAAAAAAATCCAACATTTGATTATCTCATATAACTGTCACGTTCCTTTACACATTTTCAGATTTTTTTGTAAGGGAAGTTCTATGAAAAAGGATAAAAAAAAAAAGACAAGGAGAATTCATTGTTTTTATTGTCTTACTTTTTTTTTTTTTAATATAATGGGTATGAACTGGGAGTTCCCCTGTTTGGACAGGGTGGTGAAGTCACAGAAAACTTCCTCGGTCACAAAAACATGTAGAATTCAGAGAATATTTACGGTGTGGTATCAACTTTTTCAGTCACAATAACATTACTTAGAATTCAAATAAAATTTACAAAGTGATATCATTTACCTGCCTCAGACACAATAACATTACTTAGTATTCAGAGAATATTCACAGTGGTATAATTCACCTCTCTCAGTCTCAATAATATTACTTAGAATTCAGAGAATATTCACAATGTGGTAACATTTACCTTCCTCAGACACAATAACATTACCTATAATTCAGAGAATAATTACATAGTGATATCATTCACCTCTCTCAGTCACAATAAAATTACTTAGAATTTAAGGAAATTTACAACATAGTATCATTTACCTTCTGCAGTCACAATAACATTACTGAGAATTGAGGGAATATTCACAGTGTGGTATCGTTCACCTCTGTCTCAATAACATTACTTAGAATTGAGAGAATATTCACAGTGTGGTATTGCTCACCTCTCTGTCTCAAAAGCATTACTTAGAATTGAGAGAATATTCACAGTGTGGTATCGCTCACCTCTTTGTCTCAATAACATTACTTGGAATTTAATAAAAATATATTCACAGGTGGTGCCATTCACCCCTCTGTCATTCACAAGAACATAACTAATAAAAGAAAATCCACAACTTTCCTCTGCACAATTTAGTAGGACATATGAACTGATCAATCTACATGTCATACACAAAAATCTTATATACAGGAGTAATCAACTTTAGTATATAAAAAAGAAAATCCTACCATTGGAAAACTATCACAGACTATGTCTTGTACAAACATACAAATTGTAAATAATACTTTTTTTTATCAAAATATGTAATTATTGTAAATAAGTAATCATTTAGTAATTATTAAGTTATTTTAAAGTGGTAATTAATGGGTCAATAATTACTCTTGGGTTGTTTGTAACTCCTCCCACTGAAATAGCTGTACATATAAATAACCCTGAATTTGATCATTAAATCAGTCCAGTATTATGCTTGTATTGGTGAACATCCTCTTTTATATATTAAGTAAAATAACTCTTGCTTTCCGTTTGAAGTAGTGAAGTAACTACAGTCGTTACAGTCTCCAGGACAAAACCTATTCCTATATAAACAGGCGTAGTATGTATCATCCAGAAAATAATCTCTAGACTACTCGAACAGAATTCAAGAAAATTAATCTTAATAACCCACTGTTTAGAGTAGCAAAAAATGCTCAAATGTACGATACTCATAACAGTATCAGTAAATAATAGAGGAGCCGTTAAAAGGCCTGTCCTCAACGTACTGGTCCAAGTACGTGTCTCAGATTGTCTACAGAACATTACCTAACCTATACATATTACTTACGCAAATATGAAACTACTGGTATGTAGCATGTTGGTAAACTGTAAAATAATACTGGCTTGAAAATCATGGGTGAACTGTTGGTGTAATTACAAATTAAAAGATGATTTGTACCAGTTTGTTTACATTGACATAGTCAACCTGTTCTTCTTCTTCAAATGCAAACAGGAATTTAGATGTCACTAAAGCTATCAGAAAAAAAAGTATCCTATAGTAATTATAATAATAATAAAATAAAAATAAATGTAGACGTATATATTTCTTAATGTAATATATTTACAGTATGGAGACGTAGAATAGGCTTCGTGTAAATATATAAAAATACTTTGTCTACGTTATGGTAAAGTGTGTCAAGGAATCTGAGATGAGAGAGAAAGTTTGTATAAGGGAACATATCAAAGAGAACTTCGGAGAGATTCGAGATAAAAACACATGAACATTTTTTATATTAAATTATAATTAGGTTATTTATTACTTTATCTACTTATTTATTTATGCATATTTTTTTTTATTCATATGGAACGGGTCATCCATTTTAGTGGTGAAATTCGAGTCTTAAAAGAATTTTCGATGGATATTGACAGGTCATGAAAAAATCAGGCATTAAGATTTAATTAAGAAGCTAGACTAGCCCTCAAGTGAATCAGGACAAAAGCCCAATCCGGAGTCACACGCTTTGACATCTTTCAGTATGTCAAGTGTTGGACGATACAAATCAGTTTTCTCTGTCTTGTATTAAGTGAAGCGAAAGATCTTTTTTTTTTCTTTTTTTCATAGTCATTGTCGGGCATTTGAGCTCAAGATTTGTCTTAATGAAAACTATATTTCGTAAATAAGTGAAAAAGACCAAATTACTCAATTGAAAAATCACGGGGATGGAGTGATAATGGGGGGGGGGTAAGGTGATTCTAAAGCTCTGTGATAGAGCACCCAATAATTATCAAATGTTAAGCCCGACTTTACCGGTTCGCTCTTCACCGCGGGGCGTTAGTAATGTATCCAACCTTGATCTCTTACCTCCAACCACATTTGTGTCCACCCCTATTCATGGGGATTCAATGTGGCACTTGAAAGCGGACCTGTCTGGCAAAAGATGGCTTTTGGGACAGTTGTAACATTCAAGATTTGTTAGAGTAGGAGGGGGATGAAAGATTTTTTTCAGTATACTTCAGGAATCTTTGTCCAGATAGCACTTGAATGATACACGTTTTAGACGGGCATTGCTTCAATGACAGGCCGTTCAAGCAGTGTTGACTTTTGCTATCACTCATTATCTATAGGAATAGGCGTGTCAGATGAAAAATAGAGTAAACTTTAAAGGTCCTTGTAAATACTGTATTGTAACAAGAGCTCCAACATCAGTACCCAGCTCACGAAATTGATGTTGGAGATTTTGGGTTAAAGAATAGTGATAGCGCCAGTCTATGAAGGGAGATAAATTGCATTTAGTGATTACCAAATTGTGATTACTTAATTAGCGAATTCCAATTATCAGCTACTCTTACACTAAAAGAGTATTTCCTTACATCCTGCAAAGAAGATTTCTTACGAAGCTTCAAACTATGACCTCTAGTTCTAGAGCCAGCCATATCAAAATATCGATCCCTATCCACTCTATCATAACCATGAAGGAATTTAAAGACTGTCACCATATCCCCCTCAATCTTCTAGCTTCGAGTGATGGTAAGTCTAATTCCCTCAACCTCTCATCATAACTGAGATTACGTATTTCTGGCACCAGTTTCGTGGCATGTCTTTGAACTTTTTCAAGCTTAGCTATGTGCTTTTTCAAGTGCGGATTCCAAAAGGGGGCTGCATATTCAAGTTTTGGCCTCACATAGGTTACATAAATATTTCTGAGCATTTCCTTGTCCATGTGCCTGAAGGCTACCCTTACATTTGATAAGAATGCATATGCTGCCCTTACGATGCCTTTTATATGTATTTCTGGAGACAAATCTGCCAGAATGTTTACTCCTAGATCTCTCATTATCTGTCTCTTACAGGTAGTGTGTCTGGGGATGAAAGGGGGAGAGCAAGAGAAGATGTGGCATTATTGATGAGTGAATGGATGGTAAATAAGGTAGTGGTATGGAAAGAAGTGTCATCTAGGCTGATGTGGGTGAGGGCTAGGATAAGTAGGGAATGTTGGGCTTTTGTTAGTGCATATGGGCCAGGATGTGAGAGAAGTGAGGAAGAGCGGTATGAATTCTGGAATGAGTTAACTAGGTGTGTGGATGATCTGAGTAGAAGGAACCATGAAGTTGTGTTGGGTGACTTGAATGCCAGAGTGGGTGATGGAGAGGATGATGGTGTTGTAGGAAAGTATGGGGTACCAGGTGGGAATGAGAGTGGCGAGAGACTGTTAGATATGTGTGTGGAGTAAGAGTAGGTGAAAATAAGTATACATGGATGAGAGTGGCGAATGGAAGAGTAAAAGAGAGATCATTGATGGATTATGTGTTGGTAGCAAAGAGCATGATTGGTAGAGTGAAAGATGTGCATGCATTTAGGGGTGTGGCTACTGGGATGTCTGATCCTTTTTGGTTGAAGCAAAAGTGGTAGTAGCTAAAGAGTGGGGAAGTAGAGTGGGGTGATGTAGAAGGGAAGTGGTGAAGGTGGAAGAGTTGAAAAAGCCAGAGGAGAGACAGGAATATCAGGACAGGTTGAAAGTAGCATAAGTCAGGGTGAAAGAAAGAGAAGTTGGGGAGTTAGAGCAGGAATGGGGGTTGATGAAAGAATGTGTTGTGGGACATGCAAGTGATGTGTGTGGAAAGAGGTTTGTTGCAAATGGTGGAGTGGAAGCAGATATGTGTCACAGAGTGAATGAAGGATGTAAAGTGTTGGGTGCGCTGAAAGGAGTGATGCAGAATAAAGGGTTCGAAATGAATTTTTAGAAAGTTTTGTATGAGAAAGTGGTTGTGCCAACTGTGATGTATGGATCAGAGTTATGGGGTATGAAAGTAAGTGAGAGATGGAAACTAAATGTGTTTGAGATGAAATGCCTAAGGAGTATGGTTGGTGTATCTCGGCTGGATAGGGTTAGGAATGAAGTGGTGAGAGTAAGAACAGGTGTGAGGAGAGAATTTGCAGCCAGAGTAGATATGAATGTTCTGAGATGGTTTGGCCATGTGGAAAGGATGGTTGATGAAAGACTACTGAAAAAGTGATGAATGTGAGAGTTGATGGGTTAACTGCTAGAGGGAGGCCTAGGTTTGGGTGAATGGATGGAGTAAGGAAAGCCCTGAATGATAGGAGGAGGGATGTTAGGAAAGCAAGTGAGCGTGCTAGGGATAGGAATGAGTGGCGAGCGATTGTGACGCAGTTCTGATGGGCATCTGCTGTTACCACGGGGCTACATCTTACAGAGGTATCCCTGTGGTATGGGCAGTAGGGGAGTTGGCATTTGTGAAGTGACGCTGGTTGTGGAAGAGCCGGGAGGATGGGCTGTGGCACTCCAGCAGTGCCATCTGAACGGTCGCTAGCTTCCTCGTCATTGCCCATAGAACAAAGTAATCCCCGTATTGTTTCTTCTTTGATGTCGGCTAACCCCCAATGCGGGAGACAGCCAAGGTAGATGGATAAATAGATATCAAGTGTGGAGAAGGAGAGAATAATAACGAGAATAAAGCAAATAAAACAAATAAAGCAAGCAGATATTAGAATACTCATTTGTTCAGGAATTATGCCTAAACAGGCAATTGATAAAAAGAAGACAGTGGTAATCTCAGGCATAAGCGAATCCCAGGAGTCAACATAGCAGGGGAGCCTTGAAGAAAATAAAGCAAGGGTTGTAGACTTGATAAGAAAGCTTGGAATAGTTTGTGGTCCTGGGGATATTGTTAGCATTCACCAACTAGGAAAATATTCGAGGGAGGGAAAGCAAAGACCAACAAAAGTAACCTTTGAGAGAGGGGAAACATGTAGAGAAATATTGATGACGAAAAAAAAGTTTAAAAGACCTTTAAGAATCCAAAGAAGTGTTCATTAGACGATACAGAACACAGGAAGAGATGGAAAAGATAAGAAACTTGTTGCAAGAGGCAAGAAGGTTAAATGAGGAAAGAAATGAAGAAGAGAAGAAAAATTTTCATTTCAGAGTTCTTCCTGATAAAGAGGAGATAAAGAAGATAATGACAGAAGATCAGGGGATGGGGCCTCATTGATATTGTTATACACAAATGCTGATGGATTAGCTGGTAAGGCAGTAAACTTAAAAGATAGGATTCACAACAGTTACGTAGATATAGTAGCAGTTACAGAGACTACGATGAGTGAGGATACAGACAGTGTCACAGTTTTTCCTAAGGGTTTCAGAATACTAAGGGTTGAAAGATCTGAGAGGACTGGTGGAGGGATAGCACTGCTCATAAGTGAAATGATTCAGATTAAAGAAATAAACTTGGCTATAGAAAGTGAGTTCAAGGAATTTTTTGTTGCTCGCATATATACTGGGTCAGAGAGCATTATAATAACTATTGTATAGAACCCACCAAGGAACCAACATAGGCTAGAAGTTTATGAGGAAAGTCATATGAGTACAATTGAAGTCATAAACTCAGTTGTTAACATGGCACGGGAGAGAAAATGTAGGAGTTTGATCATGGGAGATTTTAATCATAAAGAAATAGATTGGATAAATCTTGACCCACACAGTGGTGAGGACTCATTCGGGGCAAGATTTCTAGATTACGTACAAGGGAATTTCCTACACCTTATTTTACAACAAATCTGTACAAGAAATGTACGACATCTTTTGAGAGAAATATGTGAAGATAGTAGATTGCTGCATACTTGTCACCAAAGTAGGTGTACTTTAATAATGAGTGTAAAAGAGCTAAGGGGTGGAGAGACAAATGCTGGAAAAGGTATAGGAGGAGAAAAACATAAATGCCTGGCAAACCTACAAAAGAGCAAGAAATGATTAACTAAGTAAAAGAAGAGAGGCAGAGAGAGACTACGAAAGGGACATCACCAGGAAGACTAAAGAAATTCCCAAGCTTTTCCACAGCTTTATCAGTGGAAAACTGAAGGTGAAAGAACAGGTTTTAAGGCTTAAGAGAGTGGATGGAAGCATCACTAAGACAAATGAAGAGATCTGCAGAGAAATGAACAAGGAGTTTCAGTCAGTATTTACAGTAGAAAATACCCCACCCCCTCAGATTGCAGAGATAGATACTCTCGGGCTGGTATTAGAGAACATCAACCTTTCAGCCACAGAGGTATGCAAAGCGCTGATGGAGTTAGATATCCATAAAGCTACAGGTCCTGATGATATATCCCCTCATGTGCTTAAAAAATGCACAATCTCAATATCAGTGGTATAAGTATCATATTTAAAAAGTCACTGGAGTCAGGGGAGATTCCAAGATGCTGGAAACAATCAAATGTGATACCTATCTTCAAAAGGGGAAGGAGGGATACGACTCTACACTATAGACCAGTTTCCTTGACCAGCATAGTTTGCAAGGTTATGGAGAAACTACTAAGGAAACATATCTCTCTTCACTTGGAATCCTTCAACTTTTTGTCAGTGAGACAACATGGCTTCAGAGAAGGTAGATCAACATTAACAAACTTATTAGAATTTTATGATTAGGCAAGCCGAATCTTACAGGAGAGAGAGGGCTGGGCAGATTGTATATTCCTAGACTTCCAGAGAGCATTTGACACTGTTCCACACGTGGAACTTATTAGGAAGCTGCAAGCAATGGCTAGAATAGGTGGAAATGTCTTGGAATGGATAAAAATTTACTTAGAAGGAAGGGAACAGAGGGTTAGAGTAAGCCACTCAGTGTCTGAATGGAGAAGAGTTAGTAGTGGAGTTTCACAGGGTTCAGTTTTAGGGCCACTTTTGTTCCTTGTATATGTAAATGACCTACCAGAGTCTGCAAATTCATTCATGAATATGTTTGCAGATGATGCAAAAATTGTGAAGAAAGTAGGAAACGAGAACAATAGTAGAGAACTTCATGAAGATTTAAATAGTCTGCATGAGTGGTCAGAAAAGTGGCTAATGAAATTCAATACTTCAAAATGTAAGGTAATGAGAATGGGTACAAGTTCAAGAAGGCCCAAGTTGACTACTCGGTGGCAGGAGTACAACTTCAAGAGACAGAGAATGAGAGAGATCTAAGAGTAAACATACTGGCAGATTTGTCTCCAGAATTACATATAAATGGCATAGTAAGGGCAGCATATGCTTTCTTAGCAAATGTAAGGGTAGCCTTCAGGCACATGGACAAAGAAATGTTCAGAAATATTTATGTAACCTAGCCTCACCGCATTCCCTGCGTGTCGTAAAAGGCGACTAAAAGTGGACGGGGCGGGGGGACTAGGAATCCCCCCCTTGTACCAACCTCCTGTGAGACGTCAAAGAAGAAGGGGAGTAGAGGGGAGAATAACTTCTCCCCAAACTGTTTTCCTTTTTTGATGTCGGCTACCCCCCAATTTAAGGGGGAAACAGCCAAGGTATATGTATGTATGTATGTGAGACCAAAACTTGAATATGCAGCCCCGGTTTGGAATCCGCACTTGAAAAAGCACATAGCTAAGCTTGAAAAAGTTCAAAGACATGCCAAGAAACTGGTGCCAGAAATACGCAATCTCAGTTATGATGAGAGGCTGAGGGAAATAGACTTACCATCACTCGAAGCTAGAAGAGTGAGGGGGGATATGGTGACAGTCTTTAAATTCCTTCATGGTTATGATAGAGTGGATAGGGATCGATATTTTGATATGGCTGGCTCTAGAACTAGAGGTCATAGTTTGAAGCTTCGTAAGAAAACTTCTTTGCAGGATGTAAGGAAATACTTTTTCAGTGTAAGAGTAGTTGATAATTGGAATTGGCTAAGCGAGGAGGTAGTTAATGGTATCTCAATCCATAGTTTTAAGGACAGGTATGATAAGTATCACTAAATCTAAAATGGAACCGACCAGGAGACGGGACGATACAAGCTTTGGGCTCTTTCCCGTAAACATAATTAGGTAATCACAATTAGGTAATCACACAGTTGACTATAAAGAGACAGTAATCGAAAAAATGAAAGACGTTGTGATGGAAAGGGCAAACCCACTCATCAGACAGGCACTTGATAAGGAGAAGACAGTGGTAATCTCAGGCATAAGCAAATCCCAGGAGCCAACATGGCAGGGGAGACTTGAAGAAAATAAGGCTAGGGTTGTAGACCTGATAAGAAAGCTTGGAGTAGTTTGTGGTCCTGAGGATATTGCAAACATACACCAACTAGGTAAATATTCGAGGGAAGGAAAGCCGAGGCCAACAAAAGTAACCTTTGAGAGAGGGGAAACATGTAGGGAAATATTGTTGAGAAAAAAAAAGTCTAAAAGACCTTCAAGAATTCAAAGAAGTGTTCATTAGACGATACAGAACACAGGAAGAGATGGGAAAGATCAAAAACTTGTTGCAAGAGGCAAGAAGGTTAAATGATGAAAAAAATGAAGAAGAGAAGAAAAATTTTCATTACAGAGTTCTTCCAGACAAAGGGGAGATAAAGAAGATAATGACAGAAGATCAGGGGATGGGGCCTCATTAAGATTGTTATACACAAATGCTGATGGATTAGCTGGTAAGGCAGTAGAATTAAAAGATAGGATTTACAACAGTAAGGCAGATATAGTAGCAATTACAGAGACTAAGCTGAGTGAGGACATAAACAGTGTCACAGTTTTTCCTAAGGGCTTCAGAATACTAAGTGTTGAAAGATCTGAGAGGACTGGTGGAGGGATAGCACTGCTCATAAGTGAAAGGATTCAAGTCGAAGAAATAAACTTGGCTATAGAAAGTGAGTTCAAGGAATTTCTTGTTGCTCGCATAAATACTGGGTCAGAGAGCATTATATTAATTGTTGTATACAACCCACCAAGGAACCAAAATAGGCTTGAAGTTTATGAGGAAAGTCATATAGGTACTATTGAAGTCATAAACTCAGTTGTTAACATGGCACGGGAAAAAAAATGTAGGATTTTGATTATGGGAGACTTTAATCATAAAGAGATAGATTGGATAAATCTTGACCCACACAGTGGTGAGGACTCATTTGGGGCAAGATTTCTAGATTGCGTATAAGGGAATTTCCTACACCAACATGTAATGGAACCAACAAGGGCCAGGGGTGGGGCTGAGCCATCACTACTTGATCTAGTGTTCACAGATAATGTGTTGGATATTGAAAAAATTGAGTATGAACCACCAATTGGAAAGAGTGACCACTGTGTGTTGTTGATGGAGTATATCATTGAAGATATTCTTCCTGAGAGTAGAGGCACTGAGGACATGAGGAGGAACTATCCGAAAGGAGATTACATCAAAATGAATGAGCTTTTTGCAGTTATTGACTGGAGAACCTTATTTTACAACAAATCTGTACAAGAAATGTATGACATCTTTTGTGAGAAATATGGAAAGATAGTAGATTGCTGCATACCTGTCACCAAAGTAGGGGTAATTCATGCCAGAGAGAAATAGTTTGATAATGGGTGTAAAAGAGCTAAGGAGTGGAGAGACAAATGCTGGAAAAGGAATAGGAGGAGAAAAAACATAAATGCCTGGCAAACCTACAAAAGAGCAAGAAATGACTACCTAAGTAAAAGGAGAGAGGCAGAGAGAGACTATGAGAGGGACATCACCAGGAAGGCTAAAGAAAATCCCAAGCTTTTCCACAGTTTATCAGAGGAAAACTGAAGGTAAAAGAACAGGTTTTAAGGCTAAAGAGAGCGGATGGAAGCATCACTGAGACGGATGAAGAGATCTGCAAAGAATTGAACAAGGAGTTTCAGTCAGTATTTGCAGTAGAAAATACCCCACCCCCTCAGATTGCAGTGATAGAAGCTCAAGGGCCGGTATTAGAGAACATCAACCTTACAGCCACAGAGGTATGCAAAGCGCTGATGGATTTAGATGTTCATAAAGCTACAGGTCCTGATGACATATCCCCTCATGTGCTTAAAAAATGCGCAAACACAATATCAGTGGCACGAAGTATCATATTTAAGGAGTCACTGGAGTTGGGAGAGATTCCAAGATGCTGGAAACAAGCAAATGTGATACCTATCTTCTAAAAGTGAAGGAGGGATACGGCTCTGAACTATAGACCAGTTTCCTTGACCAGCATAGTTTGCAAAGTTATGGAGAAACTACTAAGGAAACATATCTCTCTTCACTTGGAATCCTTCAACTTTTTGTCAGTGAGGCAACATGGCTTCAGAGAAGGTAGATCAACAGTAACAAACTTATTAGAATTTTATGATGAGGTAAGCCAAATTTTACAGGAAAGAGAGGGCTGGGCTGATTGCATATTCCTAGACTTCCAGAAAGCGCTTGACACTGTTCCACATGGGAGACTTATTAGGAAGCTGCAATCAATGGCTAGAATAGGTGGAAATGTTTTGGAATGGATAAAAACTTACTTAGAAGGAAGGGAACAGAGGGTTAGAGTAAGACACTCAGTGTCTGAATGGAGAAGAGTTAGTAGTGGAGTTCCACAGGGTTTAGTTTTAGGGCCACTTTTGTTCCTTGTATATGTAAATGACCTACCAGAGTCTGTAAATTCATTCATGAATATGTTTGCAGATGATGCAAAGATTGTGAAGAAAGCAAAAAAACGAGAACAATGGTAGAGAACTTCAGGAGGATCTAAATAATCTGCATGAGTGGTCAGAAAAGTGGCTAATGAAATTCAATACTTCAAAATGTAAGGTAATGAGAATGGGTACAACTGCAAGAAGGCCCAAGCTTGACTACTCGGTGGCTGGAGTACAATTTCAAGAGACAGAAACTGAGAGAGATCTAGGAGTAAACATACTGGAAGATTTGTCTCCAGAAATACATATAAATGGCATAGTAAGGGCAGCATATGCATTCTTATCAAATGTAAGGGTAGCCCTCAGGCACATGGACAAGGAAATGTTCAGAAATATTTATGTAACCTATGTGAGGCCAAAACTCGAATATGCAGCCCCCTTTTGGAATCCGCACTTGAAAAAGCACATAGCTAAGCTTGAAAAAGTTCAAAGACATGCCACGAAACTGGTGCCAGAAATACGCAATCTCAGTTATGATGAGAGGCTGAGGGAATTAAACTTACCATCACTCGAAGCTAGAAGAGTGAGGGGGGATATGGTGACAGTCTTTAAATTCCTTCATGGTTATGATAGAGTGGATAGGGATCGATATTTTGATATGGCTGGCTCTAGAACTAGAGGTCATAGTTTGAAGCTTCGTAAGAAAACTTCTTTGCAGGATGTAAGGAAATACTTTTTCAGTGTAAGAGTAGTTGATAACTGGAATTGGCTAAGCGAGGAGGTATTTAATGCTATCTCAATCCATAGTTTTAAGGATAGGTATGATAAGTATCACTAAGTATAAAATGGAAGCGATTAGGAGACGGGAAGATACGAGCTTTGGGCTCTTTCCCGTAGACACAATTAGGTAATCACAATTAGGTAATCACACACACACACACACACACACACACACACACACACACACACACACACACCATGAAAACGTCCTTTGCTGATGCACTAAAGGGGAATGTGGCAGTAAAAGAGGCTGTAAAGGTGGTGGCACTGGAAAACATACAAACAGTTGACTATAAAGAGACAGTAATCGAAAAAATGAAAGACGTTGTGATGGAAAGGGCAAACCCACTCATCAGACAGGCACTTGATAAGGAGAAGACAGTGGTAATCTCAGGCATAAGTGAATCCCAGGAGCCAACATGGCAGGGGAGACTTGAAGAAAATAAAGCTAGCGTTGTAGACCTGATAAGAAAGCTTGGAGTAGTATGTGGTCCTGAGGATATTGTAAACATACACCAACTAGGTAAATATTCGAGGGAAGGAAAGCCGAGACCAACAAAAGTAACCTTTGAGAGAGGGGAAACATGTAGGGAAATATTGTTGAGAAAAAAAAGTCTAAAAGACCTTCAAGAATGCAAAGAAGTGTTCATTAGACGATACAGAACACAGGAAGAAATGGGAAAGATCAAAAACTTGTTGCAAGAGGCAAGAAGGTTAAATGATGAAAGAAATGAAGAAGAGAAGAAAAATTTTCATTACAGAATACTTCCAGACAAAGGGGAGATAAAGAAGATAATGACAGAAGATCAGGGGATGGGGCCTCATTAAGATTGTTATACACAAATGCTGATGGATTAGCTGGTAAGGCAGTAGAATTAAAAGATAGGATTCACAACAGTAAGGCAGATATAGTAGCAATTACAGAGACTAAGTTGAGTGAGGACATAAACAGTGTCACAGTTTTTCCTAAGGGCTTCAGAATACTAAGTGTTGAAAGATCTGAGAGGACTGGTGGAGGGATAGCACTGCTCATAAGTGAGAGGATTCAAGTTGAAGAAATAAACTTGGCTATAGAAAGTGAGTTCAGGGAATTTCTTGTTGCTCGCATAAATACTGGGTCAGAGAGCATTATAATAACTGTTGTATACAACCCACCAAGGAACCAAAATAGGCTTGAAATTTATGAGGAAAGTCATATAGGTACTATTAAAGTCATAAACTCAGTTGTTAACATGGCACGGGAAAAAAAATGTAGGATTTTGATTATGGGAGACTTTAATCATAAAGAGATAGATTGGATAAATCTTGACCCACACAGTGGTGAGGACTCATTTGGGGCAAGATTCCTAGATTGCGTACAAGGGAATTTCCTACACCAACATGTAATGGAACCAACAAGAGCCAGGGGTGGGGATGAGCCATCACTACTTTTTTTTTTGTTGGATGTTCACCCTTGAGGGTGAGCGGACCTTCCACTTGTGGCCCGCAGGTGGGGTGAGATTTTCTTCGGAGTGTACGTGGTATTCGCTCTTGCTGGCGAATGGGCTTTCCTGTTGGTGAGGAGGTGGGGTGAATTCTTGTTATTGGTGATGATCGGACTTTCCTAATTGGCCCGCAGGTGAGATTGTGCCAAACTGTAAAGATAACGGAGAGCATAAATATTCAGTTGTGAATTATTAGTTTACATCAAACAACATAAATGAATTCCTGTTTTGGGGGAGAGAGAAAGAGTTATTGCATGGCTATCTTGGTGGAGGGTATTGTCTGATAATATTTGATAGACTGTTCATGTGGTTATTTGTTGCTAGTCTGATGATGGAGCTAGCAACCTGAAGGGCATTTGGGTCTTCGCTAGATGTTGCGGGGGCACCAGTTTTCCGTCGAATCTCTGAAAAAGAATCACATTCCAGGATGTAGTGTAGCAGTGGATGTGGTGAGGCTACCTGGCAAAAGGTGCATTCCTTGATGATATTCTCTACTATTTGCCAGGTGCACTTGTACCCGAGTCTCAGACGGTTCACATTGACCTCAGTGCTTCGTCGAAGGCTCTTCGGCAGGGTGATACGCCGAAGATCAGTGGTGGCTTTGTACCACCAGGTGGAGGGGGAGCCGATGTCTGTGCACAGGTTGTGTTTAGTTATTAAGGTATTAAGGAGTGACTTGGTGGTTTTATTTTTAATCTGTTGCATCCCAGGAGACAGAGATATCTGGATTTCTGCTCTTAGAGTGGCTTGTTTGGCGGCTTGATCGGCTTCCTCATTTCCCTTGATGCCGACGTGGCTGGGAATCCAGGCAAGAGTGATGGCTTTTCCAAGGCTGGTTATCCTGTGGTAGTGGCTGAGGATGGTCGTGATGATGCGAATATTGTCTCTGAGGAGTGGCTTCTTGATGGCCTGTAAGGCGCCTTTAGAATCAGAGAGAATAAGGGCATGGTCAGCTTCTTGCTGGATGAAGCAGTCAAGGGCGTTGGCTATGGCCACAAGCTCAGTCTGGAGCGATGAGCAGGAGTTTGACAGTCTCCAGGATAGGACGTGGTTTCCAGTGATGAAGGCGGCGGCTGAGGCTCCAGTATCTTGGTTTACTGAACCGTCAGTGTAGTAGACTTGAGAGTTTGGCCTGCTCCAGCTCTGTATTTTGTCCTTATATATGTTTTTAAGGACAAGCGGATTTACCAAGCTTTTGGGGTTGTCAGGGAGCTCGATCTTTATATCGAGTGGTTGGTCATTCCATGGGGGTGGGCATCTGTATTCAGGAAGCGGTGTGTCTTGTATCTTGGCTAGGATGCTCTCCCTGACTGGCAGTGCTTGCAGGCTAGCGCAGACCTTGGCTGCCCAGGTTCTAGGATGGTGGTTGGGCTGGCGATTGAGGGCTAGATGGAGATTTGTGCCAGCTAGGCATTTATGTTGGGCAGTGGTGGTTTTGGCCACAAGGAGGGTCAGTCTTTGCTGAGCTCTGAGTTTGAGTGGAATGAGTCCCGATTCCATCTGGAGGTTTTCTCTCTTGGTCCACATGGGGGCTCCTAGCATGGTATGTGTGGCGTTGTTTTGAATTACTTCTATTTTGTCCCACTGTCGGTCTTTTAGTAGCCAGAGTGTGGGACAAGCATAGTCAATGAGGCTGCGTATGGCTTGTACATAGAAGGTTCTGAGGACATTAAATGATGCACCATCGTAGAGGCCCGACATCCGACGAAGGATCGCTTGTCGCTGGCTGCACCTGTCGCGCAAGTATTGAATTTCTGGTCCAAAGGTTAGTCCTTGGTCGATGATTACACCCAGGTATTGGTGTTTGGTAACCCAGTCCACAGGTTCATTACCTATGACCAGATTAGTGTCTGGTCTCCACTGGTGGATGGGAAGGGCCTTGGTTTTGCGGGCATTGATTCTTACTCCAAGGGAGATGGAGGCTTGGTGAATCTTGGTGAGGCAGCGCTGTGTCTTGTTAGAGTTTCTGTGTCCTATTGTGACAAGGGCAAAGTCGTCCGCATAGTTGAAGAGTTTGGCTCCATGCGGTAGTGCGATGTGCATGAGTTTTTCCATGAGACAATTAAATAGGAAGGGGCTAAGGATTCCACCTTGGGGGGTCCCATTTTCGTGGTTTTTGTAGGTGGAGTAGTGCCCATCTACTTTGACTCGTGCACTACAATTTTGTAGACTCTGCTTGATCCACGAGAGAAGGTTACCTTTGATCTGCTTGGATACGAGAGCAGAGAGTATTGCCGGCACATTGGCTAGTTCAAAGGCCTTCTCTAGGTCTAGAAAAACGATGTAACCACGGCTGTTGTTGAGAAATGATAGCATGGAGGCTATGCATTCTGAGGTGCCTAAGCCAGGCTGGTAGGCAAACATGTTTTCTGGGAAGGGTGGGCATTTCCAGCGGACTCTGTTAAGTACCATCTTTTCTCCGTCTTGCTCAGGCAGCTTAGGAGGGAGATGGGGCGAGGGTTGTCAGGGTCCTGTGGTTATGGGATGGGCTGAATGTCTGCTCTGTTCCATGAGGCTGGTCTGATTCTCCGTGTGTATGTCAAATTGATCAGAGAGAGTAGAGCAAGCTCCCCTTGGGGCCCCAGTTTTTGGATCATTGTGTATGTTATTCTGTCGGCACCTGGGGCTGTGTTCTTAGAGCTTTTGCTTACTCTTAGTAGCTCAGTCAGGGAGAATGGAGCTTCTGTTTCATCTTCAGTGTTGATGGCCTCTTCTATTTCTTCCCATCTTGCAGTGGTGAGGTCCTGGAGTGTTGCTCTGGTGGTGATGGGGAGCTGGTTAGAGCTTGCTCTATCCGCGAATTTGATGGCGAGTTCTTCTGCTGCCCTGCTAGGATCCCTGTGGGGGGTGATTTTAGGAGGTTTTCCTTTAGCAAAGGAGTTGATGCTCCTCCACATCTGGCCCACAGAGGTGTGAGCATCTAGGTTGGAACACCACTCTAGCCATTTATTCCTCTTGATGTTGCGAGTCTCTTCATGGACATGTTGTTTGACTGCCTGGAGAGTGCGGTAGGAGTCTTCAGTGCGACGTTTCCTGTGCATTTTCCGAATGACGTTGAGCCGGTGGTTGAGTTCTTTAACTCTGTCACAGTAATACCATCTGTCCCGATTAGTGGTGTGTTGTGGTTTGCAGAGGGGTATGGAGGAGTTTGCTGCAGCTTGCAGGGCATTGACTAGCTCGGCCTCTGCTTGGTCGATGTCTTCAGATGGTACGTAGGCTGAAAACCAATTGCTGAGGTGCTCCTGGAATCGGCCCCAGTCGGCCTTCTTGAAATTCCATCGAGGGGGAGGAGCAGGGATTTGGAAGATTTCAGGAATTGGCAGTGTGAGATGGATCCCATAGTGGTCGCTTGTGACCAGGGGATGAACTCTCCATGTGGCGTCCTGCTTTAGGGAATTGGAGACAAAGGTGAGGTCCAGTATTCCACCTCTGTCGTGTGTTGGCTCATGATCGTTGAGCAGGGAGACATCTTCTTGGTCATTCAGCAGGCTCATGATGTGTCTGCCTGCAGCACAGGGGCACTCATACCTGAATCTTGGGTGGTGCGCGTTGAAGTCGCCTCCTATTACCAAGTCACGATGACTGGTTAGCCCGAAGAGGGTAGTCAGGTCTAAGCTACCTTTCCGTGGTCTGTAAATGTTGTGCAGGTCTATGCAGCTGCCTTGAAGTTGGATGTTGACAGCGAGGACGTCGACATCTTCGCCACAGCAGACCGGTCGGGTTATTTCCTTTGCTAATAGGTTTTTCCTGATGAAGGTGGCGCTGCCTCTGTTCTCCCCTGGAGACCAGTGCTGGTAGAATCCATTGTACCCTGAGATTTTTGGAGGGTGTTGCTCTGTGCACAGGGTTTCTTGAACCATGATGACATCAATGTTGTCGGTCTTGGCTATGCCTTCAAGATGTTGTACCTTGTGTCTGAGACCCTGGGCGTTCCAGTGTAGGATCCCGAGATTAGACATCTTGATGATTTGA
Source organism: Halocaridina rubra (assembly GCA_037179515.1). Taxonomy (NCBI): domain Eukaryota; kingdom Metazoa; phylum Arthropoda; class Malacostraca; order Decapoda; family Atyidae; genus Halocaridina; species Halocaridina rubra. The sequence goes on along the minus strand of JAXCGZ010020918.1, from coordinate 54,475 downwards.
GGAGGTGGAGGTGGTAGGAGTGGTGGGTTGTTGAGGCTGCTGGTGGGTTCTGGAGACGAGGGCGTTGGCGACAACGGAGTGGGCTACTTCGACGACTTGATTGTAGGCATCTTGGGTGGTGGCTCTGGTATCGAGGAGTCGGACGGCTGCCTGTACGGCTTGAATGAGAAGGTTGGTGAGCTCGTTTACTGTGAAGAGGGTTTGCTGTTTGGAAGAGGAGGCAGAGGAAGGTGTCTGGATAGGCTGTTTAGGTATGGGGGTGTGGGAGTTTTGTCTAGGGTCCCGGGACCTAGTGTGGTGAGTGGGTGCGTGTGTGGTCTGAGTGTTCTGGGTGTTACGTGTGACTGCATTGTGTGTTTGGGTGTTGCGTGGGGTGGAGGTGTTGGTGTGAGTGTTGCGTGTGGGGTTGATGGGAGTGTGAGTGTTGTTTGGGGGGATGGTAGGAGTGTGAGTGTTGTGTGATGGGGTGGATGGAGTTGGTGGGGGGGTGGGAGCTGTAGGAGGTGTGATCTGTGTGTTAGGAGCTGGGTTGGTGTAGTGTGGTGGGTTTTGGTTGGGGAGGTTAGGTGTGAGTGGGGCAGGAGGGGGCATTTGCCAAGGATTGGAGGTGGGGGGAGGAGCTGGGGTGAAGTTGGGGGTGGTGTGATTGGTGACAGGGGCAGAAGGAGGAGGGGTTCTTTGAGGAATCCTCTTCAGCCTTTCTGGGCAGCGGTTGTTCCATGCGTGATGGTTCCCTTTGCAGTTCGGGCACTTGGCAACTGTTGCTTCTTTTGCCTAGAATTTTGTAAGGCAGCGGTCGATGGAGTGTTTCCCACTGCAGATTCCACATCTCTCTGGGAAATGGCAAGTATTCCTGTGGTGCCCAAATCTTTGGCACCGGAAACATCTTAGGGGTTCTGGGGTGTACTCTCTTATGTAGAACTTGCCCCAGATGCCGAGGTTTACTTGTGAAGGGGGTGGACCACAGATGTGGACCAGAACCTGTTTTGATGGAACGGTTTGGCCCTCTATTTTGGAGGAGCAACGTGAGGCAGCCGTAATGTACGTTTGCTTGGTCAGAAGGTCAACTGACCAAGCAACAGGGAAGCCAATGACTATGTATTTTCTTATTTTTAGTGCAGGGTTCAACTCTATTAAGTGTGGTGAGCCTAGGCTGCGGATCTTCTTTGCGGCTTCTGCTGAGGCTGGGTGGATAATGAAGTCACCCTGTACGTTAGGCTTTATTTTGCAGCCATGCTCGGTGAGTTGGTCTTCCAACTCTCTGATGAGGTCATATGCCTCTTTCATGGAAGGAGCCTCAACTTTGAACTTGGAAATGGGCTCTCTATCAGACTTCGGGGCTGGGGGGGGGAACTGGGGCAGCAGCACTCTCATGGCTACTGTTAGAGGCTGTCCTTGCCCTCTTCTTTCCCACAACCGTCCACCCCTCTTGAGGGGGGTCGAGTTCCATTCCCCCCTCTGGAGGGGAAGCAAGAGAAGCGGCTGAGGCCATGACTAGCAACTAGTCATGGATATCACAGATTTCACTATTTATATGTTATTTGCACTGTTTGTCAATTTGATTAATGCAGTATAGGGGCCTTATGGCTTGATCACTTCACTTAATTGCAACACTACAACACTTAATCACTTATACAGTCTTCTATCTTTCTTCCCAACTCTCGTGGGAGAGGGAAGTGAAAACAGAGATTTGCTCAGGACACAATAATGTGTGTTCAATTAAACAAAAAAAAACACAAGCACAAGAAAACAACAAAATAAGGAAATCTTTCTGTTTCTCTCTTTGGCTCTCGTGAGAGAGGAAGAAAAGAAAACAGATATACTTAGGTTATATATCCTTGTGAAGACTTCCCCCTCAGGTCAGGGATGGAGTGGAGGAGGTGAAGTTCACTTTGTTGGTAGGAAGAGGCTTCAACTACCTATCACAAAAGATATAAAAACAATTAGAAGCCTGAACACTTTCTATTTCCCTTCTCTTCCCAACTCTTATAAAAGAGAGAGAAGAGCAGGCAAAATTACTTAGAGTATATCACACACACAGTCACTTGTTTTCACTAAAACACAATAATGTGTGTTCAATTAGACAAAAGAACACAAAAGCACAAAAAATCAACAAAACAAGGCAATCTTTCTGTTTCTCTCTTTGGCTCTCGTGAGAGAGGAAGAAAAGAAAACAGACATACTTAGGTTATATTTCTTTGTGGAAGCTTCCACCTCAGACAGGGATGGAGTGGAGGAGGCGAAGAGGCTTCAATTACCTATCACAATAGATATAAAAACAAATTAGAAACCTGAACACTTTCTATTTTCCTTTTCTTCCCGGCTCTTATAAAAGAGAGAGAAGGGCAGGAAAAATTATTTTGGGTATATCACACACACAGTCACTTGTTTTCACTAAAACAAAAAGAGTAAGAGTAGTTGATAATTGGAATTCGCTAAGCGAGGAGGTAGTTAATGCTATCTCAATCCATAGTTTTAAGGATAGGTACGATAAGTATCACTAAGTCTAAAATGGAACCGATCAGGAGACGGGAAGATACGAGCTTTGGGCTCTTTCCCGTAAACACAATTAGGTAATCAATTAGGTAATCACACACACACACACACACACACACACACACACACACTAAAGGGGAATGTGGCAGTAAAAGAGGCTGTAAAGGTGGTGGCACTGGAAAACATACAAACAGTTGACTATAAAGAGACAGTAATCGAAAAAATGAAAGACGTTGTGATGGAAAGGGCAAACCCACTCATCAGACAGGCACTTGATAAGGAGAAGACAGTGGTAATCTCAGGCATAAGTGAATCCCAGGAGCCAACATGGCAGGGGAGACTTGAAGAAAATAAAGCTAGGGTTGTAGACCTGATAAGAAAGCTTGGAGTAGTATGTGGTCCTGAGGATATTGTAAACATACACCAACTAGGTAAATATTCGAGGGAAGGAAAGCCGAGACCAACAAAAGTAACCTTTGAGAGAGGGGAGACATGTAGGGAAATATTGTTGAGAAAAAAAAGTCTAAAAGACCTTCAAGAATGCAAAGAAGTGTTCATTAGACGATACAGAACACAGGAAGAGATGGGAAAGATCAAAAACTTGTTGCAAGAGGCAAGAAGGTTAAATGATGGAAGAAATGAAGAAGAGAAGAAAAATTTTCGTTACGGAATACTTCCAGACAAAGGGGAGATAAAGAAGATAATGACAGAAGATCAGGGGATGGGGCCTCATTAAGATTGTTATACACAAATGCTGATGGATTAGCTGGTAAGGCAGTAGAATTAAAAGATAGGATTCACAACAGTAAGGCAGATATAGTAGCAATTACAGAGACTAAGTTGAGTGAGGACATAAACAGTGTCACAGTTTTTCCTAAGGGCTTCAGAATACTAAGGGTCGAAAGATCTGAGAGGACTGGTGGAGGGATAGCACTGCTCATAAGTGAGAGGATTCAAGTTGAAGAGATAAACTTGGCTATAGAAAGTGAGTTCAGGGAATTTCTTGTTGCTCGCATAAATACTGGGTCAGAGAGCATTATAATAACTGTTGTATACAACCCACCAAGGAACCAAAATAGGCTTGAAATTTATGAGGAAAGTCATATAGGTACGATTGAAGTCATAAACTCAGTTGTTAACATGGCGCGGGAGAAAAAATGTAGGATTTTAATTATGGGAGACTTTAATCATAAAGAGATAGATTGGATAAATCTTGACCCACACAGTGGTGAGGACTCCTTTGGGGCAAGATTCCTAGATTGCGTACAAGGGAATTTCCTACACCAACATGTAATGGAACCAACAAGAGCCAGGGGTGGGGATGAGCCATCACTACTTGATCTGGTGTTCACAGATAATGTGTTGGATATTGAAAATATTGAGTATGAACCACCAATTGGAAAGAGTGACCACTGTGTGTTGTTGATGGAGTATATCATTGAAGACATTCTTCCTGAGAGTAGAGGCACTGAGGACATGAGGAGGAACTATCCGAAAGGAGATTACATCAAAATGAATGAGCTTTTTGCAGTTATTGACTGGAGAACCTTATTTTACAACAAATCTGTACAAGAAATGTATGACATCTTTTGTGAGAAATATGGGAAGATTGTAGATTGCTGCATACCTGTCACCAAAGTAGGTGTAATTCATGCCAGAGAGAAATGGTTCGATAATGGGTGTAAAAGAGCTAAGGAGTGGAGAGACAAATGCTGGAAAAGGAATAGGAGGAGAAAAAACATAAATGCCTGGCAAACCTACAAAAGAGCAAGAAATGACTACCTAAGTAAAAGGAGAGAGGCAGAGAAAGATTATGAGAGGGACATCACCAGGAAGGCGAAAGAAAATCCCAAGCTTTTCCACAGCTTTATCAGAGGAAAACTGAAGGTAAAAGAACAGGTTTTAAGGCTAAAGAGAGCGGATGGAAGCATCACTGAGACGGACGAAGAGATCTGCAAAGAATTGAACAAGGAGTTTCA
>JAXCGZ010020918.1:2500-45000 GCA_037179515.1 Halocaridina rubra | reverse complement strand
GGAAAACGAATTGCAGGTCCTAATCTAGGAGGGTGAAAACCACAAATACCCTCCATTTTATCGCGTCACTGTTCAAGGATTCTTAATTTAAGAAAGTTTCTAGACCATTTAGTTGTGATATTGAAAAACTAACAGCATCTGACCTAGGATCAGATCCTGTTCAGGGGGACTGAAACCCCCCGTATACCCCAATTTCACAGGGTCAGGGTGTTGGGATTCGCAATTTTAGAACGGTTCTAAACCATTTAGTTGTCCTGTAATACTGTATTGGAAAACGAATTCTACTTCTCGATTCACCAGGAGTCTTGTCCTTATGGGGGGGCTTGATCCCCCGAATTCTCCCACCTTTTGTGGGGCCATAGCTCTGGGATTCATAATTTTAAAAAATTCTTTAAACCAGTTAATTGTTCTGCAGTAATGGATAATTAATTTATTTCTCATTTTACCATGAGTTGTATCCTTATCTTGGGGGGGGTGCATCCCCGATTTCTACCGTGATTTGTGGGGTCCAGATTCCTGGATTCGTAATTTTAGAACATTTCTAAACCAGGCGATTGTCCTGTAGAGCTGGAAGACGAATTCTGTTTGTCACATTACCAGGATATGTATTCATATGTGGGGAACTGCGCCCTCTAATACCCTACTCCCAGCGGAATGGGAACTGCGCCCCCTAATACCCTACTCCTAGTGGAATGGGAACTGTGCCCCCTAATACCCTACTCCCAGCGGAATGGGAACTGCACCCCCTAATACCCTACTCCCAGCGGAATGGGAACTGCACCCCCTAATACCCTACTCCCAGCGGAATGGGAACTGCACCCCTAATACCCTACTTCCAGCGGAATGGGAACTGCGCCCCCTAATACCCTACTCCCAGCGGAATTCATGTCACAAAAATCTTAAAAAATGGCAATATTCAATCCGTTATAGCTGCCTTGTATTTTTTAGAACTAACTTTTTCCTCCCAATAATCTCACTTAAGAGTCATTGTGGCCGCAGTGGCCGAGAGGTAACGCTCATGGTTTTGATTTGATGGGTCGTGGGATCGAGGTTTGCCCCTATCTGAGGATAGAAGGGCATTTACTTATGGTAATGGGTGCATGTGCCAAAACCAAAGTTTTTCTCAAGAAGGCACAGACCTAGCCCTTCATAGAAAAGGGAGTTCATGTCGTAAAACTGATCACATATATATAGCCATTAAATGTCTACATTATGGGTATACATGTCCAGAATTTTGATTACTGTTTTGAATGTTAATTATTTTTTATTTTTGTCAAAATTCCAGAGGCGGCCGTGGAAAAGTCGTGGAAAGGCAGGTGCCGACTGATGGAGTCTACAGTAATCATCGTTTCATGCAATCTGTTGGAGTTCTGGTCGGCCTTCCAGTCTTGGTAAGGCTCTTATCATGAATTCCCTTTTATCTGTAGAAGTAATTTATAAAGTTTTTAGAATTCAGTTTATTACAGTTTGGCTCTAGGTTAGGAGATAATTCAGATTTACATAGCAGGTTTAGATTAGTGACCACTAGTGCATTATATATGCCTGTAAATTTTTAGGTTAGTTAAGTTGGGCTAATACTTAACTTATATTATAATGACCTAACCTAACTTGATTAACCTGACTTAACAATTTATGGAATTATATGATATACTGAGGGTTACTAATCTTTACTTGACCCATATTTTCTATTAGGTTAGAAATTTGGTAATCGTGGGTCTAGGCTGAAACTAGAGATTAGTCTCTGTCTGGGTATGAAATATATTAGCAACAGTATATATGGTCGCAGAAAAAGAACAAGTGAAGGAATCTTGCTCTTCTCTGGAAATACAGTGAGAATACTGGCAACCATTGCTGTATAGATGTTCTTTTTTCTTCTGAAATTTTCATCTTATAAATTATTTTATATATTAGTTATAAATCTGGCTTGTATTAGTGCTTTTAGTAGTATTGAACAAAAATTGTGTTTACTTTATTTCATTTACATCCAAAGGGGACCGTGGCAACTGAGTGGTTAGTATATGCGACTGGATAGTTGACAGACCCGAAATTGAGTCCCCCATGAGGTGTTAGGGTGGGCCTCTAGCTTTAACCATCCAGCCACACATTGTCCACCCCCATAATGGGGGCTAATAGCTACACGAATCTAGTTTTATATTTTATTTATTTCCAGAAATTGATTATGTATTTTTGTATCAATAAAAAATAAAGCCTTCATTGGAAGAGAATTATATTTTATTTATGTCCAAAAATTGATTATGTATCAATAAAAGATTACAACCTCTATTGGAAACCAGTCTTGAAAAAATTTTTCTCTCTTTGCAGATTCAGACAAGAACTAATGATACCATTGAAGGTGTTTTCACCACTTTTAGTCCTAACTTTGACCTGGTTTTAGACATGGCACACCCTGTCTCCAGGTCAGACCCCACAATCATAAATCCAGAAGCTATCAAGCGCAAGATGATATTTACGGCTAGCGACATAGTTACTATTAAAGTCAGCAATGTGGATCTAGAGTACGCAACCAAAGGTATGTCCTCTCGTTGGTGCTGGATTTTTCTTTTATTTGTGACACCAGGATGGGCAAAGAAAATTGTATAAAGCAAAGGGAAACAGAGAGAGTGTTGTGGATTATCAGATGTGAAGGGATAATAAGAGATATGTAAAGAATATGCAAGAATATTCTATATAGATGTCGACATAGGAAAGGCTGAAGGAAGACTTTATCGTCGAGCTGTTCAGGACAGTCCTCTTTAAGTCTACAAGTCCTTCAGAGGACGGGGGTACCATGGGCTGCCTTTTTCATGGGTGGCAGTATTTAAATTTTGATTTGTGCCATTTTATATCGTGCTATTTTTTCTAGCTTAATTCTTTTTCCTCGCCAAGTTACTTCCTCTGCTGGAGTAATCTCGTTTATTATTTTTTACAACTGAATTTGTAGTTTGACTTATAATATTGTAGAGCGTTGGACGTAGGAAATGACAATCCCATGTTTGATTCCACTGCAGGACATAGGAAGGGCATTTACCCTGAAATCCCCAGTTGCAACATATCTGTGTCCACACCTCTTTAAATGGGAATTAACATTCATATGATATATATGCACGCGGCTCGTTTTTTACTTGTTATAATGCGCAAAATTGGAATAACGCCCCCATTAAATAATAGTAAAAAACGCGAAATACACGAATAACGCCCGTGCGAAATATTCGGAAAAAACATTTTCAGTTTAGTAAATAAGCAACTGCCTTGGAGGCACTTTCCCACCTTGCTGCTATGTGCATATGTTTACATGGGAATTAAAGGGCGACTGAATCAGATGAGCTCACCACAACATATACTACTCTTCCAACACTTGCTTCCATCCCTAGTGACGAAGTTATCGCATAGAAACGCTGATTAAGTCAAGTTGATGTAAAATGCAACGCAATGAAAGGATATCAAAACATCGTCATTTATGGCATTATTTTACTGTGAATACTTACATAAATGGGCAATTTTTTGCTGTTTATAGTTAGATAGAGCCCTTTTTTTTACACTTGGCACCAGCACACGTTAAAGTTGGCAGAAATTAGTAAACCAGAAAATCATCCTTTGCACCCCCTCCCCCTCTCCCAGTCCTGGGTGTCCCCTTAAAGGGCAACTGAATCAGATGAGCTCACCACAACGCCTTGTACCACTCTCCAACACTCGCTTCCATCCCTAGTGACGAAGTTATCATATAGAAACGCTGATTAAGTCAAATTGATGTAAAATGCAACACAACGAAAGGATATCAAAACATCGTCATTTATAACATTATTTTACTACGAATACTTACAAAGGGCAATTTTTTGCTGTTTATAGTTTAGATAGAGCCCTTTCCTTTTACATCTTGCACCAGCATACGTTAAAGTTGCCAGAAATGAGTGAAACAGAAAATCGTGCTCTTCACCCCCTCCCCCCAACCCTGGGTGCACACTTAAGTTACTTACTCACCGCCACCATGCACGTCCCAGTGTATGCCTGTTCCCCACCACTTGATAGAGTATGTTAATTTGCTTACTGTACAGTAAATCTGAATATCATTTATACTCTTAACAATTTTTTTTTTCAATAAAAATAGCTACAGGTCTTTCTGCTTTGTTATGTACGGTTGTGAAAAGTATCTATGCCTATTATCTTTGTTTCTTATGGAAAATGACTCGTTACATTACGCAATTTTTATATTACACGTCACTTCTGAGAACCTATCTTCGCGTTATTCCAAGAACTGGGTGTGTATATATATATATATATATATATATATATATATATATATATATATATATATATATATATATATATTTATATATATATATATATATATATATATACACTCACCTCTTGGAACAACGCGAGGATAGGTTCTCAGAAGGCACGTGTAATGTAAAATTCGCGTAATGTAACCAGTCATTTTCCATAAGAAACAAAGATAATAGGCATAGATACGTTCCACAACCATACATAAACACGCTATGCCAAAGATATAAGATAAGTAAAACATATTTTATAAGTACATAGCAAAGCAGAAAGGCCTGGAGTTATGTGTATTAACATGCAAATAGGGTAGAATATAAAAGATATACAGATTAACTGTACAGTAAACAAATTAACGCAGTCTATTATGCGGTGGGCAACAGGGATACACTGGGACGTGCGTGGTGGCAGTGAGCACGTAACTTGAGCGGTAGGAGAGGAGGAGGATGCGGGAGAACGAACCTCTATGTGCAAACGTAAACAAAGATAAAATAAAAATAAAAGATAACCAAAGCAAAACTAAAAAACAAAAAAAAATATCATTATGCAATGCCTGAATGTAAAACACATTCTACTCACTCTACACAGTATACGGTGAGCAACAGGCATGGGACGAGCGTAGTGGCGGTGAAAATGAACCCCTATCTGCAAACGTAAAAAAACAATTATCAAAAGCTTGACTAGAAAACTAAATTTTTTCACTATGCAATGCCTGAATCACTGTAACAAAAATAAATATAAAACACATTGTACTCACTCTATACACGGTGAGCAACAGGCATGGGACGAGTGTGGTGGCAGCGAGCATTTGACATAAGCGGTATTAGAAGAGAAGAATGAACCCCTATCTGTAAACGTAAAAAGATTAACAAATGCAAGACTAGAAAACTAAATTTTTTCATTATGCAATGCCTGAAGTACTGTAACAAAAAAAATAAAAACGCATTCTACTTACTCTATATACGGTGAGCAACAGGTATGGGACGAGCGTGGTGGCGGCGAACATTTGACATAAGCAGTAGGAGAAGAGGAAGGGAAGCGTTAGAATGAGCCCCTAACTGCAAATATAAATAAAGATATACTGTAACAGAAAAAGATTAATAAAAGGAAGACTAGAAAACTAATATTATTTTTTCATTGTGCACCGCCTGAATAACATTAATGATGTAAATAAAAAATATTATACACATTCTACTCACTTTAATTATGGTGAGCAACAGACAACTAGCGTGATGGAACCGAGCAGGTGATATAAGCGGTAGGAGAAGAGGAGGAAGTGGGAGAGCCAACCCCTAGCTGCAAAAATAAATAAAGCAACTTCTGATAATTTGTACAGTAGTATGATATTAAAAATTTAACATAAAAAAGATGTAAATGATTACACAGGTGCGCTCTCTATATACAAGGGTCAATAGTCATCCTGGGCGTGGTTGTGGTTGGGGTTTATACTGCTTAGATGTGCTGGGCTGAGGGTCATCAGAATCACTTCTTTTGACTGAGAAGTAGGTATCATTGTAGCAGGATATAGCATTCATAGCCTTTCGAGATGTCAAGCTTGCACACTGTATATTAGGATCATCCTTATCCAATATATCCAAGGCAGTCTCTATAAGGTGGAAAAATTGAGTCAATCTACTCACAGTCAGTGCTTTCATGGGGCTCTCATGAAATGCTGCTGCCTTGTTTTTCTCCCTCTCCTAACTTTGTCGTTGACCTTCCATATCATCCAAATCCTCGGCAGTAAATTCCTCCATGTGGGAAGCAAGCAGGGCATCCACATCCTTCTCATCAACGTTGATTAATCCTACGCGTTGTGAGAGCTGAACGCACTCAAGTTTCATCCTTGACAGCCAGTCATCGAGATCAAAGCCTGTAAAGAGTTTACAAACTGACGGCAAAGTGCTTTTCAGGCTTCAATTAACCAGGACTCTGTAACTTCAGCCCAAGAATCCTTCACATACAACTTGGCGTGCTTGATGTTAAACCCTTTCCAGAAATCCTTAACCGCATTCTTCTTTTACTATTATGGAAGCGTTATTCCAATATCACATATTATAGAAATGATTAAGGAGTGAGGTGACTGTTTATATATATATATATATATATATATATATATATATATATATATATATATATATATATATATATATATATATATATATATATATATATATATATATATATATATATATATATATATATATATATATATACAGTGTTACCCTAGTTATTCGCGCTTCCTGGTTCGCTTTCTCACTCTATCGCGGTTTTATTTTGGATAAATTATTATTTTATTTCATGGGTATATGCAAAAATATTAAAATATTAAAAAAAAAAATTCTCAGTATTTTAATTTTTTTTTATTGAAAAAAACATATATCATTATCTAATTGATAAAGAAAAATTATTTCCCAGCCTACGAATAATAAAACAGTAAAAAATAGTAAAAAACATAAATGTAGATAGATAGATAGATACGTTTATTGACCACCTCTTTTGAAAAGTACAGTATAATCTTTTACAAAAGCAATATTTGGTCCAAATTACAGTGAATAAATACAATAGATTTTGTACAATCATCAAATAAGTAGATGAATTTTAAATTAATATACATTGTACTAATAACTGAATGATATACGTACGTACAGTATAACTCACAGTATTGCATCATACAAAATAGTGTTCGATAGCGTACAATGTATTGGGGTCGCAGCTACGTGAGCTAGCATATATATTTATATTTCCAGTAGTTTCATGATTTTATTGATAAAAGAAATGTATTTCTTAGCCTAAGAATAATATAACCGTAAAAAATAGTAAAAAACGTAAATACTAACAGTATTGCAACATGTAAAATACGATACGCTATCAGTGTTTCGGACAAAGGCTTCCACCATCTTCCATTGTCTCGCCTCACTCGTGTGCGCCATTCATGTTGTGCTTATTATTATTAATATGTTTTGCTTGTGATTTTTTTACTCGCATATTTTAACCTTTGCAATGCCTCCCAAGCATCCTTCATCTTCTAAGGCTTCTTATGCATGTATGGGGGACTGCGTTAGAGCAATGGTAGAGCGCTTGACACAGGAATTGGGGTGTTAGGAAAGTCAGCTAGCCTTAATTCCCAGCTCCAGCTTGTCTTTATTGACCCAAATTTGATTGTGAATTAATAGTGACAAAGATAGCAACAGCAGAGTAAGATTTATATATTGATACTGCTGCGGCAGTGGTTAGAGCACTCAACTCGGGAATTGACAAACATGTTCGAGCACACCTTTAGGCATTAGGAAAGACATCCAGCTTTAACTTCCCTCCTCCAATCTGTTTGTGTCCAACCACATTCTAATTGGGATTAACAGTGACAAACATTGCGAAAGTAAAAATGAGAATTACTGTATGTCTTGGCTTTCAGTTTTATTAAAATGAATATCCAGTGCTTGTAAACAGTACCTTATATTAGTGTTTTCTTATCAAAACCAAATACACCAACAGCATAACATACACTCTCTGAGAGCTCTGTGGGGAAAGTCAGGGATCAGCAGTTGCCTCCCTTAAGGACTCCAAGGTATTTGGCCTAACAGTCTAGGCAACGTCTATATAGACAACTAGTTTATTTTACCTCCTTTGTGCTTATTCTTAATCATATGTTTTAGAGTAATGTAGTAAAGCCTGTTTTTTTTTCCCTTTTCAGAGGGTTTTGCTGTTGACCAGGTAATCAGTCGGTATAACGGTCAGGTAACAGAAAGGCCATTAGAACCCTGGCAGGGAGATAGCAGCGCAGATGATAACATTACATTAGGAGAAGAAAGCTCGGTAAGTTTTTGATGAAGTGGAAGTAATTTTCTTCATGAAGCGCTCCTGATCAAGCCAGGTTTAAATGGGGAAATTTTGGGGTATGGTTTGAATTTTGGCACTAACAGTTCGTTTATTATGTTTACTATTTGCTGCATTCATTGAGGGGGTGCGAACATGGCCACCTCCATGGCCTCATTTGGTCGTAAAAGTCAATGAAATGGGGCAGAGACATAACTCAAAATTTTCTTTTCTTGTGTGTTATTTTACTCAATACACTTTATCCTCAGAACGGATGGAATGTGGACGACATGTTTCGTAAAAACGAAGAAAAATATGGCGTGACGACGTCTTACACTCCCGAAATGGAAGGGTACACCACGCCTTTAAATAGGCGAAATACGCGAGAATACAGAGAGAGGGAAGCCAAGGCGTTAAGAATAGCCACAGAAATCTTGAGTGCCCCAACCACGCAGGCGCGGTCGGAAGCCGAGAATGGAGACGAGGAAGACAGGTTGGTATTTTTTAAGGTATTAGTAATGTCATTTTGCATTTAAGAATAGCCACAGAAATCTTCAGTGCACCACCCACTAGTAATGTGGTCTTGCTTGTAAGAATAGTGACAGTAACTTTGAATGTCCCAACCATGCAGACGCTATCTGAAGCTGAGAATGGAGACGAGAAAGACAGATAGGTAGTTTTTTAGGTACCAGCAGTGTGGGCTCATATGTAGGGTGTTGGTTTTGTATACTCTCAAGTTGTGAGGTACAGCCGCCTTGCAGTGGTTGGATCGCTTGACTCGGGAAGTGACAAAACCATGGTCTTGGATATCTATAGTGTGTACTTACAAGTTGTATGAGGACCAAGGTAGTGCATTGGTCAAAAGGCTTGCCTTGGGAGATGACAAACCAGTGTGAGTCCACTGCAGGGCGTTAGAAAGGGCATCCTGGCTTAATTCTCCAGTTTCAGCTTGTCTTTGCCCGCCCCCTTGCAATTGGGCTTTAATAGTGACATATAGCAGCAAACAACATAGAAGTTGTGATGTATGTGTATGTTGGCAGGAAGAATTACTGTGTGCTCACATATAACTCGGAGGATGGGCATTCTATGGTAAACATCCCTCCCCGATTGCACTTGATTACACTCGAATGATTACTCGCTGCGCATTTTATGAAACACATGAGGGGGAGAAAAGATACCACACACCACCAGAAAACATTGGCATGCCATAGCAAGTGTTCTAGTGCCTATTTTGTTTTGAAATGAGTCTGTCGAATGTGAATGAAATTTTGACGTTGACCAGGAATAGTGTGCATCCATTGCACATGCTCATGAGATGATGTACTCCACGCCCAAGCGGGAAAATAGATCTTGGAAACTCCTAACCATGGGAAGGTGCTGACCATATAAAGAAAATGGGTGCATTTTTTTTTCCTTTTCACCTGGACAGGCAGAAAACTGCCCTCATCAGTAAAGGTCCGGGTACAAGAAAACATTAAGGAGGAAAAGAAAAAGTTTAGGACAAGGCAGAGATGAAGTAATGATACACAAAGGAAAAGGACAGATTGGAAGAACAGTCAAAGTACTGAGGACCTAGAGATATGGAGGATTAGGCCCTGAGATAACGATAGATCCGATTTTTGAAGGAAGATAGGTTATAAGAATTAGGAAAGAGTGAAGGAGGAAGAGAGTTACAGAGTCATGAGGTACATGGGAAGAAGCAATTGCTGTACCAACCAATCCGTGAGCTACAAATCTCCATGCAGTATCCGTGAGACGAGACCGCTTGGCAAGTGTTACACGGCCTTGGCAGTGGGGAAGGGATGCAACTCGCCAACTCGTCAGAGCAGCGATGGAAGTAGTAATGATAGAAAAGAGAAAGGGATGGTACAGTGAAGGAAGAGAATCCAGATTAGAAGTAAAAAAGGGGGAGTCTGACTGCCTTAGATTCAGCCCTATCAAGGAGATAAGTATACAAAGAAGCCCCTTAGATGTGTGAGCAGTATTTTAAGCAGGGTGGATAAGACCTTTATAGATTTTAAGTAACTGTAAAGAGTTTAAGTAATGACGAAAACGAAACAGAACCCCCAATATTTTTTGGATACAGATTTAGAAAGTTGAATTATGTGACTTCTCCAAGACAAGTAAGAGGCCATATGGACTCCTAATATGTTGATAGAATTACGAAGCTGAAATTTATAGCTGTTTATGTATGAAATGTCAATGTATCCTATGGGTTCCTCAATGACATCACTTTCCCACAATACAAGAGATGTATGGTATAAGATGCGAGGTATCGGATGTACAGTGTAATATGTACAGTATAAGGTGCACAGTATCAGATTTACATTATAAAACACATACCATGCACGATGCACTTCATAAGATGCACAGTGTAAGATTTACAATATTATGTATACACTATTATGAGATGTACAGTATAAAATCTTCAGCATCATTTGTACAGTCATGTTAAAATACATCCAAATTAACTGAAGCATTGTAATACTGGTATGCCCGTAGTAGCTTTCATATTTTTGGATATTCTTATACTCCAAATTGATTCATTTAAATTTATTTTAAATATAATCTGTAATTTGTCTCTAAGTAAGTCACTCCTATAAAGTTTGTAAAAGAATGGAAGTAAGTATTCAGCTTAACAGTAAGTTATTTCTTATCTAAGACTTTTATGAGAAGGTTTGAATTGTAACCAGATTTTTTTTCTTTGACTGTAGCCTGTATTTCCTTAGCTCTTATATTGAAGAATCTTATACTGTGTGTGAAATGAACAATGTCATCTCCGCATTTTCAACCAGGTATTCGGCAGTGGTACGTCCCTCAGAGCAGTCGGCGAGTGGGGATGGAGTGGGCGGAAGTAACAAGTATGTTCCACCAATGTTCAGAAAAAAGAATCAGAATTCTGGAAAAACACGCACCACACCTCCTCCGGGACAAGGCAGTCGATACGGTGGGTCCAACCCCACGACGCCGACATCTCCTTCGGTAGCTGGACCTCCTCGGGTGACCTCGGGCAGTCATAGTCCGATTGGAGGATCTGCTGGCCCGGGAGGGGCCTCTCCAGGATACCAACCACAACAGGGCCCACCTCCTTCAACACACAGCCCTTCACCTACTACTCACCCTCCTCCTCCTCATCGGCACAATTCCCATTCTCATCCATCAGATGCCAAGCTTAATGGTGAAGCAAAAAGTTCATCTTATGGTGTGTATTTTACTTTGTTGTTGATTATATTTACTGCTGACTTAATCCAGGCCAAATTTTATTTTATTTAATCTTTGCATAACCTAGCCTAACCGACAATATATATAAACCTGTATGTTTATACTGACCTCAGAAAAATGAAACTCAATTCTTTTTTTTATGCGGTCCTCTGAGATGAAAACCTTTGTCCTACTTTTCTTATAATATGAAGGCTGGTCTGTTAAAAAGACTAAAGGAAGATATTTTATATATGCTTAAAAGATTTATGACTGAAATTTGCCTCCTTACCCAAGCCCATTACACTGATAAGTGGCCAGCTGAGGTCACATTGAAACTAACATGAAATAACTTTTTAATTTGGTTTACGGATTGCACTTAACAATTTTGTGACTATAGTGCCAGTAGTGTATTCTTGTTTTTAATTCATGTTTGTCGCTCATTTCAAACAGACCGCAGAAACCATGACGGGCCAATGAGCGAAATGGGCCGGGAAAGCCTCCACAACGACACGTGTGGAAAACCCGACCATCACGGCCGTCAGCACCACGGCGAGGTTCAGCAACAGAAATCTCAGCCTCCGCCGCCTCCATCCCATCAGCACACGGGTCACATGCCCCCCATGGGACAAGGAGATCATCGAAAACAGGCCCCTCTTGAACAGCGAGAGCCCAGATCCAAGCGCACCAACAAGGAAGAGCAGTTCGCAGGTTTGAGAAAGTTCAGTCAAGACTTCAAGCTTTCTGAACAGTCGGAGAAGAAGGCACAAACCCAACAGCAACAGCATCAGCAGCCTCCGCCGCCTCAGCAAATACAACAACTACAAGAATCATCGCAACAGTCTCTTCAGCAACATTCTCATCAACAAAGGCAGCAACCTCCTCCACAACAGCAACCTCCGCCAACTCCTCAGACTCAACCACCCCCTCAAACCCAGCAGCCTCCACCACCGCAACCCCAACAGCCTCCTCCTATACAGCCACAACCACCTACACAATCCCAACCACCTCCCACTCATATGCCGCCACCTCCACCACAGCAAGCCCCACAGAGACAGACGCCTCCCGTCTCGACTCCCATACCTCAGGGACCTCCTCAGAGTGTGTCGCAGAGCCCGCATCACCCGCAGAATCCTTCTGTGGCAATGCCCCTGAGCTCCGTGAACGAGGTCAAGTCTCACGAAGAGGTCGAAAAGCTCTCATCCGCTGTTTCTAATTCAAAGTTGAATCCAAATGCCAAGGAGTTTGTGTTAAACCCTCATGCCAAACCGTTTAGCCCTGTAAGTAAATGTATTTTTTATTAAAAATGTAAAAAGTTTAAACCTCTAAATTAAATTTTTGTTTTAAAAAAGGAAAGGCTGTTTTTTTAAATTTTAAGAAGTTTTTAAGTAAAGCCATTCAAGATTTGACATGGCCTTATTTCACAGCAGGGGAAGAAAGAGAAATTAGTGTTTTATACTTATACAAGTTTTAATCAGTTTACCAAATAAACTGTTTATTTTAATACGAACATATAAAAACTGAGAATTTTCTAGCTCAACTTCCATCTTTCTTCTAAACTAAATTACTGTTTCTCAGAAAATTAATTCTTTTTCAATTTAAATCCACAGCGATCTCCAAGCACTACCACTCCCCCGCGGCCCCACACTCCGCAGCCACCACAAATTGCAACAAATCAACCCCCACAGATGGCGGGATGCCCCACTGTGGGTTAT
This sequence comes from Halocaridina rubra, assembly GCA_037179515.1. NCBI lineage: Eukaryota > Metazoa > Arthropoda > Malacostraca > Decapoda > Atyidae > Halocaridina > Halocaridina rubra. The sequence goes on along the minus strand of JAXCGZ010020918.1, from coordinate 31,996 downwards.
CCGCAAGCTATGGTATCCGGGGCGTACGTCATGGCAACTTCCCAACCTTTTCCTGTACAAAAGACCCGATTTCCTAAGATGGGTAAGATAAGCACCTTACACCTGATGTTATTATTTATTTTGTATCACCAGTGTATGTTTATGGTCATTAAACTGTTTTGGCATTGCCCTTTTGGCTTTTAGCTAACCTAGCCAAAATGGCAATGCCAATAGAGTTTACCACCAGATAGTCCCATTTCGGTATGTTTATTTTATCCTTCATTTTGAATCGGGGGTCATGATAAATCAGTGGTCAGAGCATTCGTCTTGGGAAGTGTGTTTGAACCCACCGCATATCGTCGGAAAGGATAACCATCCTTAATTCCCCAACTCCAACCTGTTTGTGTCAACCCTAATAGTGGGGATTAAATACCAAACAGCAAACTGATGGTAGTACAGTAATTGCAAACATGTTGCAGTCTGGAAGTGTATCCATCCTTAATTTCCCATTTCCAACTTAGACTGGATCACTCATGTGAACATGCTCAGAGGCTGCACACTATTTTCGGTCAATATCAATATTTATTTCAAAGTTCGCGGGCTTGTTGCAAAACAAAATAGGTGCTAGAACTTTTGCTATGGCAGGTGAATGTTTCCTTGTGCTGAGTGGCATCTATTCTCCCCTCATGTGTTGCATAAAGTGCTTAGCATAAGTGAATCTTGGTTTGTAATTAAGTGCAAAAAAGGGAGGATGTTTCCCAGAGAATGCCCGGACTCTGAGGGTTAAGTGACAAACAGCAGTGATGGTATTGAATTAATCTCAATTCTTTTGCAGTCCCGATTGGGGGTAACCAACGCCCTGAGTACACATCCCCCATGCAGGTGGCAGCAGCTACTGGGTCTCCAATATTGGCAGCTCCCATGAACTCACAACCTCAACCCATTCCTGCTGTACAACTTCTCAAAGTATTTTGCCTCCAGCACCACAGCCTTATCAAGTAAGTTATAATATATATATATATATATATATATATATATATATATATATATATATATATATATATTATATATATATATATATATTATATATATATAATATAATATTATCTCTCTCTCTCTCTCTCTCTCTCTCTCTCTCTCTCTCTCTCTCTCTCTCTCTCTCTCTCTCTCTCTCTCTCTCTCTCTCTCTCTCTCTCTCTCTCTCTCTCCTCTCTCTCTCTCTCTCTCTCTCTCTCCTCTCTCTCTCTCTCTCTCCTCTCTCTCTCTCTCTCTCTCTCTCTCTCTCTCTCTCTCTCTCTCTCTCTTCTCTCTCTCTCTCTCTCTCTCTCTCCTCTCTCTCTCTCTCTCTCTCTCTTCTCTCTCTCTCTCTCTCTCTCTCTCTCTCTCTCTCTCTCTCTCTCTCTCTCTCTCTCTCTCTCCTCTCTCTCTCTCTCTCCTCTCTCTCTCTCTCTCTCTCTCTCTCTCTCTCTCTCTCTCTCTCTCTCTCCTCTCTCTCTCTCTCTTCTCTCTCTCTCTCTCTCTCTCCTCTCTCTCTCTCTCTCTCTCTCTCTCTCTCTCTCTCTCCTCTCTCTCTCTCTCTCTCTCTCGCTCTCTCTCTGTTTTTACAGCTAATTATGATGGAAAGAATAGAAAAATTGCATGATAACCCTGTCATGGCCATATGCCTAGTATAACATTAAGTGTGTGATATATGTGTGCTTGTGTGCATGCTTGTGTTCTTTAATCCATTGATTGTTCTTGTCTGTAATTATTTAGTGATGTTTCCTGTATTATGTGTAATATATTTTTTGAGGATTAATAGACAAGGAGTAGACCATTATATTTTGTGTTGGGAATTCCCTATAATATGCTGTGATAATTATTTTTTAATGTTGTTAGCCTTGTTCTCTTTCACACAGGTTTGTTTTTTGATTCTAATGAATGTCATTTATCTCTTTCAGCAATACCCAGGGATGCCTACGATGATGGTGAGATTCCCACACGCCGGCATGCAGATGGTAACTGCCATGGTGCCAACTTCTGGCATATACAGCCAGGGTGCCGACTCCCAGCAACAGTCTCAGCAACATCAGACGATGTACATGGCACCAACCAGCTTACCACCTCACCAGCCGCACCCGGCTCATACCCCAGGCCCCGGACCTCAACCCACACAGCCACCCACACCACAAAATCCAGGAGGGGGAGGTGGACCCCCAAGTATTCCCAATCAACCTCCAACCCCAGGTCCCACTCCTCCACAATCTATTATATATTCCCCCATGGGGGGGCAGCCTTCTCTGCCCCAGCACTTGCCACAACATTCTCCTCACACAGCCCAGTCTCCTCACGCGCACCAGTACTCGGGTCAGACCGCAGCGGCTGCTGCCGCCGCTGCGGGGGGGCATCATGGAGGTCCGGGACAACAAATGCAGACGGTAGTTATGTTTTCTCCCAACATGGCACCACACATGATGCACCCTTCGGGTCCGCCTCCGCACTCGGCCACGGCACACATTCCCTCCTCCATGGCGGGGTTCACCCCCACGTCGTCGACAGTGCAGCCCATGCCATCGGCGCATATACAGTACATTCAAGGTAAGCACCCGCGGTATATACACTGAGGGGCTACCGTAGGGGGCTACTGTATTTAAGGGATTGATATTCATTGCATCATTGTTACTGTGTGTTTTTAGTGTCATAACGTAAATATAATTTGCAGCATTTTTTTTTTTCCAAGTGGATATCCAAGATGTAGGCCAGAATTAAAATTTTGTCAACCACTTTTACTAGAAAACTTTATTCAAAATGAAATAGCCATATATAAATATATATATGTATATATATATATATAGAAATTGGTGCATATTGCTGTGCTTTTGAATCCTGGGCAGAAAAACATGGCATTCTAAATAAGAAAATGATAAAGATGCCTCTTGTCCTGAGATAGTGTTTGTGCACTCCTGCAGGTACGCCAGGCACCCATGGCCACCACGTGCCCCTCGTCCGTCACAGTCAATGAAGCTTTGATTCTGTAGGGTTTAATCAACAACGTCCCCAACCTTCAGTCGTGTCTACCTGAACGCTCGGCTCCTGGGGGTAGCTCGTGGTCTCGTTTTTAAGCTTTTAGACCTGCTACGCAATGATGAGAAAGAATGGGGAAAATTCTCGCTCGTCTTTCCACGTGCTCTCGTCTGTGAATCTTATTTAGAAGAAAAAGATAGGGGTAATCTTATCTAGAAGTAATTTTTATAGAAGAAAATGATCGGTTATCTTATCTAGAAGTAATCTTATATAGAAGAAAATGATCGGTTATCTTATCTAGAAGTAATCTTATATAGGAGAAATTATTTTTTGGGGTAATTTTCATTTCAGATTTATATCAGTCGTAAATTTGCCTAAGCGGTTTGTATATAATCCAAGCATGTATGAGGGAGTGGATGCATTTCAGTTAAGGATTAGGCAGATTCACACACACACACACACACACACACACCACACACACACACACACACACACTCTCTCTCTCTCTCTCTCTCTCTCTCTCTCTCTCTCTCTCTCTCTCTCTCTCTCTCTCTCTCTCTCTCTCTCTCTCTCTCTCTCTCTCTCTCTCTCTCTCTCTCATTGCCTCTTATCTCTTTTTTTTCTTTTTATTTTACATGGGGGATATGCAAGAGTTTATACGGGTATGCTCCCATTGTAAATTTAATTTTCTAGTGAAATATATATATATATATTATATATATATATATATATATATATATATATATATATATATATATATATATATATATATAATCCACTTAATACTTTAGGTTGTGCCATTTGATGTTAGAGCAAGAAATGACATATATTCGTTCATAAAAATTAGAGAGGAGCCCTTGCTACAGTGAAGTAATAGATAATAATATCTTTTTCTCAATGGTTTCCAGCTGTAGAGCCTAGAATAAATGCTTTTATTATTGTTTTTTGATAGTAGTGTTAACGAGTTTATCGCGGCTGTGGAAATTATACCCACGGACTGGAAAATTTGAGCAAATTAGCTGAGATCAGGTAGCCAGGCTGAAGGACTGGACAGGCAAGCAAAAGCAGGTACACTAAGTGTAGAGAAACTAACTGTGTTCTGTTGGAAGACATATATATATATATATATATATATATATATATATATATATATATATATTTTATATATATATATTTTATATATATATATTTTATATATATATATATATATATATATATATATATATATATATATATATATATATATATATATATATATATATATATATATATATATATATATATATTATGACGATAATTACCATTTGCCAATATGTGACTTTTGCCTTATTACAGTTTATACGTGGAAAAAGAAAACTTGTTCGGAAAAAAGAAAAAAAGATTTTTAGGTTTATGAAATGAAACTACAATGCAATACGATGAGAGATGCCGAGCTGTCCTTGAACTTGTGTTGCAAGAATCGCTTGTGTCACACTTGTGAATATTTTTTTTTTTTTTATGTATGGTGCAATTCTTTGTCCAGATTGATTTTTTTCTCTCCTTAGACCTGATTTTATTTATTTAAATATGGTAAACCTGGTCAAGAAATGCTCACAGAAAAGCTTGGCTGAGTGTTTAATAAGTCATATTTAGTAATAATATTAAAATATTTCCCTCGTGGAGGGATTGATTGATAGGCTCTTAAAAATCTTTTTTTTTTACCATATTATGCAATGAAAAAAAATTATATGACTTTGAGAATTTCGCGTAACAATATTCAGTGTCATTATTTTATGAGGATGTTATAAAAGTTTAACGTCACTAGTTACATCTAGTTGCGCCTAGTTCTGTTATATGTGAAGTGTGAGGAACGTTTGTGAGGCATTTATTCATCTTTCAAAATAGTTGTGGAAAGGACGGACGGTATGTCTGAAAAAGAGTATGTAATTTCACAACTGAACACACACTGCCCTTCCTTGACTGTGAAATGCATTGACTGGGATGCTTGTGATGAGCTCAATGGCTGTCTCAAATGATGGCCAATAAAGATCGTTCGTTGGCCAGATGAATGTGTCGAACGATTCGACGTCATTTGCTTAGCTGTAATCATTTGATGAACTGCTTGGAACTTGAGGGTGTACTGGGAAGTGTAGACTACATCACGAGCTCTTATCTATGTGCTCGGCCATTCAAATCTGCCTGAGGGAAAACCTGTGCATGGAACGAGCCACTGGAATGGACTAGCATGCAGGCAATAAAGAAATAGAAAGAGCCAAGAGAATATATTGCTCATTTTTTTTTTATTAACCTGGAAAGAAAAAGGTGTACGAAAGAGGTGGAACTGTTATTATAAACTCCAGAGTAAATATTCCTGTGTATATTTTATATTATTGATAGGAAGTGGAAAACTGTTGGATGAGAAATTGTTACGAAGACGATTTTTTTTTACATAAGCGTTAATCTGCCATTTTTTTGTCATTGAATGTTCTGCGCCTCGCCGTGTGTTTTTTTTACGATGTATTATCCACAGTGGGCAACAGAACATGGTGTTGACAGTGGATTCAGAAATGGAGGAGGTTGTTTATATGGTGAATGTTACAAGTGAAACGGAAAAATCGTTACTGTGATCAAACTGAAAATTCAATGTGTGTGTAAACTAGTGGCAGAGGCCAGTAGTTTTATGTTAATTTCTTGAGTATACAGTGTATGTTGAGGAAATACTCTATACTTTTTATGACAGCTAAAAATATAGTACAATAGTTCGAAGATGTAAAACAGATCGGAAATAGTTTTTTTTCTCCTACTGTTTGCAACACCACACTCCATCAAAACAATGCAAGTTGCCACTGTTATCAGTTAAGATAAACCTATCGCGATACTTAGGATTAACAAGGAAAGAGAGCACCATCTCGTGTGTTTCAGAGATCATATGTAAAAATGGGAATGCAACTAAGTGAAAAAACAAGAAAATTTTATAGATAATTAATAATAAAGGCTCTCATTGAAGGCCATAAATGATATGTTCTATTATATTCTTTAGCGACAGAATTATCATTATTATTTATGCGTAAAGTTGTGTGCATGGAGAATGTTCGTGCGGATGAGAAGAGCGTATGGCCCGAGGTGTTTGGCCTCACTTTCGTTGTTTTTCAGCCTGTCATTTTTAAAGTCTCTCTCCCCTATCCTTTCCACTGTTACTCTCTCCTTTCCATTTGTGTTTTCACTTTGTCTTTACAGTAACTTTCTTGCTGCATTTTTTGTTTTGCATTGTCTTGACAAAATAATCTCTCCTCATCCTTTCCACTGTTACTCTCTCTCTCTCTCTCTCCTTTTCCATTTGTGTTTTTCACTTGACATCAACTCTTTCCTGTTGCATACTGTATTTTGTTTTGCCTTGTTTTTACATAGTTTTTCTCCAATTTGTCATCATGAAGTCTCTCCATAACCTTCCCACGTTTGCTGTCACTTTTTCATTATCTGTTTTTCTTTTTCCCTTTGTCTGTACAGTCTCTTTCTTTCTCTTCCACTCAGTCCCTTTTTGTCATCATTTTGCATTGCCTTGACGTAGTTTTTCTCACTCCTTTCCACTTTTATATTACATAGTCACTTTTATTTTCCGTTTTGTCATTCTTTTTCTTTAAAGTTTCGTATCTCTTTTTGACTTAATCTTTTTCTCTTGATATATATATATATATATATATATATATATATATATATATATATATATATATATATATATATATATATATATATATATATATATATATATATATATATATATATATATATATATATATATATATATATATATATATATATATATATATATATATATATATATATATATATATATATATATATATATATATATATATATATATATATATATATATATATATATATATATATATCTGTCATAATATATTATAACAACACTGAATTTGTAGCTAGTTGCTACCTTCTTTTCCAAAAAAAAATATGGTTAGCATTGATTTCATTTCTTACATCTTCAGGTATCCCAACTGTTGCTCTAAGGATGAGCGACACAGATTTCGTTACGGTAGTTCAGCCTTAGAGTAATTCGTAGATACAGATATTACTTGAACGGAAGGTCGACCTTCATCAGTTTTGTCTCGCCCGTTTCCTTTTTTTTTTTCTTTTTATTTATTTATTTATTTTTTTGTTTGTTTGCATATATGCAGAGGTCACTATCCCTCTTGTAAGGGGGGTGGCCAAGTCAAAGCACACATTCACCATAAGCCAAACATACTAAGAGCAGTGATCAAGCCATCTTTTTTTTTGTGGATGAGTGTGCTTTGACTCGGCCACCCCGCCTGCAAGGGGAAGTTCAACCATTGTATATAAAGAAAAAAAGATTTAAATTTTGTGAGTATGAAAGAGGGTATTATATCAAATTGTAAAACAATTAAGAGGCAAAAATATAAGAAAGAATAATGCCTGTAAGACACTTGGAAATTGCCCTGTCTTTTTATCATACATTTGCCTCTAGAATATGTTTGTAAAACTCGTAGTTGTGTTTCCGTCTCGTTTTTCAGTCTTTTGGTAAGTTTTCTTTCTCGTGAAACATTGTTGATACTGTTTCGTTAGCTATAAAATTCTCATTTCTTAAAAGTTAGAGTACCGTGTAGTCTTAGCTTGAAAAGTTCATCCTCAACCTAGAGGAACTTCCGCAACGAGCTCTGAAACGAAAGCTTAAAGAAAAAGGTTAAAGCTCCATTTTTTGTGTATGAAGAAAATAATACATATACTGTATACAGTAAAATTTCTGTCTTGTAAATAATTTTTTCTGTTGTCCGTGAAGAGAATTATAACGAGAAGTATTTTTCTCGTGGGTAGACTATGCAGAATCTCTCCTTTTTGGGTGGGTTTTCTTATCTTCACTCTCTCTCCTTCTCTTGTAGAGTACAGATGGACCTTGGCTTATGTAGGTGATTGGTTCGTCAAGAGGGTTTAGGCTAGTTCGGCACGGCCGTTTTGTTGCAAACAACTTTCTGTGCAATCCTTATTCGGTGTGGCTGTTTTGACACAGAACCTATTTGGCGCAAACTACATTCGGTGTGGCAGCTAACCTTACCTAACCAAGGTTAAGCATAGCTCCAAAAAGTTCCCGTACAGAAAATATCCTTCGCTGAAAGAGGGTTGCTGAAATGGGCCATACTGTCCATGAGACTCTAGGCTGACATATCAAACTAATTTTTGATATCAGCTTGTTCATTACTGGGGTGTCATAAAATTTTATCAAGAAGATAACTATAAAATGATCCTTGTTTTATGTATCACTGTTAGCCCCCATTATGAGGGTGGACATTGACAGTGAGAATTCCACTTTTAAGTAATGCATTTAAAGATTAATTACACAGTATCAAGCTTTTACTTTCTGCAGAAAGTGTTTTCAGGATACCAATACTCTCCCCTGATGTTGATTTTGCTTCCTACTGTTGTGTTTGGTGTTGGAGAACGATACGGCAGGAGTGCAATGTTATTTTGAAGATGCTTTTTGTTTAGTGCAAAAGCTTGATTTTGCGTAATTTATCCATTAGGCACTTCAATCTTTTAAGAATTTTTTCCATTATTGAAATTTTTTCTGCAACTTCCTATGTTGCAGTAATTTGATACATATTATAATTAAAGAATCTAAATTTTAGTTACGAGCGCATAAAATAAATATTTTCACTGTGTTTCAACATGTCTTTAACTCTTGTATGATCCACCTCGCTTTTGTTTACAGTACTCACATGCTTTTGGGTTTCGTCTTGTAACTATGTTAGTACGTGGGTTCTACGTAAGTGCAGGTCCATCTGTATGTTCCTCCAACCCCTTTATTTCTCAATACTTTCGTCTGTACTACCATTCCATTTCTTTTGGTATACCAGTGAGGTACAATAACAAGGCTACCTATATTAAGATGGAAGAAACTATGTCATAGAGCAGAATAATTTCCTATAGTGGTATGATTAAAAAATTAAAAAGCAAAAGGATATAAAAGATTAAGATGCATTTGTGGAAGATGAGGAGATTTTATGCAAGTATATACATTTGGGTTACCCATTACTGTAATTCAGTATGTCGCTCTATATCACCCCCCAACTCGGTTACGATATCTTTCCTTCCATTCTCTTTCTTCCCTCTCGATCCTTTGTTCCAGCATCGCATCTGATATCTCTCTTTCCATTCTCTTTCTCTCCTCTTGATCTCTCGCCCTAACATCACATCCAATATCTTCCATTCTCATTCTTCCCTCTCTATCCCTTGTCCCAGCATCACATCTGATATCTCTCCTTCCATTCTTGATCCCTTGCATCAGCATCACATCTGAAGTTTCTCTTTCCAGTCCCTATCTTCCTTTTCTGCCCTCTTCCGAGTGTCACATCTAATATCTGCTATTCCATTCTGTTTCTTCCTTCTTGATCCCTCGTCCCAAACTCACATCTAATAACTTATTCCGTTCTTTCTTCCCTCTCAATCCCTCTTCCTGACATCACATCACCTATTCCATTTTTAACATGTATATTGTTCATTGTTAATACTTGTTTACATTTTTGACACATGCAAAAAGCTTAAAGAATTTGACATGTTATTTTTTTTCGTTATGGTATTCCCAATACCTTTTGACATAATTTTAAAAATTACTTTATATAGATTTTTTTTTTTTTAAGACTTTCTTTTTATTTTAGTTTCACATCATTATTTCTTCATTTCTTCATTTATTTCTTTATTTACTGTTCCTTTACATTCTCTCCTTCCAATAATAATTAGTAGTTTAAGGTGTGGATGAAACAGGACGTCGTTACGCGAGTTGTGGAGAGAGCGTTAGAAATCTGTCCGACGTTATAAGTTTTACAAGGAGAAATGACACGTCTTGCTTAGAAAAGATTTTATAAAGGGATTTTATTTTTATTTTTTTCACGTGACTATAAAATTTTATGTATATCACTGTGACGCATTGAAATTGTCATTGCTTTCAAAGAATGTTGAGGAAGAGATTTAGAATGCAATACATGTATTGGCGTTCACGACCCTAAACTCTCTTCATAGACTATGCTTTAAATTTTTTCCATTTTTTTTTTAAATACCATTTTAATATGATGAGAAAAAGTATATTTCCCCATCTTTGGATGCAGTGCTACACAGACACCATCATATAGGCTTAAAATTCCTTAAACAAAAGGGGGAAGAAATTATTTACCCATTATTGAAAGAGTTATTCATCTAAATGCAAAAATAAAATTGTAAATGAGAAATATCTTGAGAATATGTAGCAGCTGACGTCACATCTAAAAAGCTATCTACAATAAAAAATAAAGAAGGTTTTTTCTTGTATTTTTAACCTTTTTTGTTTTCATACTCTGTTCTCATTCCTTTCACTGGTTGTTTTATAGCCGGATGGCCTCCACAGAAAAAATAAAAAGGCGTCTATTGGCCTCCACTGAAAAAATAAAAATAAGTGTACTGGCAGTTTATAACCAGGTGGCCTCCACTGAAAAAAATGAAAATTGAGCAGTGGCAGTTTTATAACCATGTTGCCCCCTTTGAAAAAATAGAAAGGAGTCTACCACTGTATAATAACCAGGTGGCCCCCACTGAAAAAATAAATGGGGTCACTAGGTACTTGTCATTTCCTGTACATCCTTACTACTTCTACCAGCTGTTTTATAACCAGGTTACCTCCAACTAAAAAATAAGAGAGGAGCAGTAGATACTTGTCATACTCTGTGTGTCCTCATTCCTTCTACTGGCTGTTTTATAACCAGGTGGCTACAGCTGAATAATAAAGTGGAGCAATGAGGAATTGTAATACCCTGTGTGTCCTCTTTCCTTGCATTGGCTGTTTTATAAGCAGGTGGCTGCAGCTGAAATAATAAAAAGGAGCAGCAGGGGAATTGTCATTGTGTGTGTCCTCAATCCTTCTACCTGCTGTTTTATACCCAGGTGGCCTCCACTGAAAAAATAAAAAGGAGCAATAATTTATTATACATTGTGTATCCTGACTCCTTTTGCCGGCTATTCTTTAAGCAGGTGGACACACCTAAAATGAAAAGGAGCAATGATGAGGAATTATAATATCCTGTGTCCTCTCTCTTTGTACTGGCTGTTTTATAACCAAGTGGCTGCAACTGAATTAATGAACAATAGGGAATTCTCATACCCTGTGTAAACTCACTCATACTGGCTGTTTAATGAACAGAAATAACACTACAACCTAATTTAAATCTACATGATTAATAAAAGTCGTAATTTTTGTAAAGGATGAAACTGGAATGACTCCAATTCTGTTGCTGAATTTCAGTGCTTAGTGGTAGAGTGTGCGGGTTGATGAAAAGGTCATCCAGCCTTAATCCTCCAGCTTCAACATGCATGTGTCCACCCTCAATTGAATGAGGACTAATTGTGAAACACAAATCGGTGCTTGATAAAATGGTGTCTACAGTGTACATATTGAATGTAAACATTAAAAATAGCAGATTTTGGTCTTATCCTGGCTTTTTTATTTTTGTTGAGTGTGATACTGGGACGGGCAAAGAACATTGCCCTCATCTGGCCTGGGCATCAAGAAAACATATAAGAAAAAGAAATAGAGACGGAGTTGGGGAGTGTTGTGGCTTCTGTATTTTGTTAAGTTTATGGAGAATAGTCACTCAAGAGTATGAACTAATGCATTTTAAATTATTCCGATTGGCTTTCTGGTAATGGATTACTAATATTGTTTATGTTTATTTTCCCCAAGGTATCCAAAAGTCTGGCAAGTGCCGTACCATCACATATACATGTAGTAGGTTGGCCCATGGATCTGCCGCCCATTGCAGTACTACAGCTGAAGGGCTATTTGACATAAATTAAACTGTCCAGAGAGTAGCTTGTTGTTAAGTCTTCCTTCAGCTACGGTTATTTTTCTACGCCTATCTCTACACCAAAAATTCTCTGATATTCGTTTTGTCTTTTATAATATCTTTACATGTGACAAATTATTACACTACTCATCTTTTGTTTCGCTTTGCTTTAATGCTTTCTTTGTGTCCAGGGCCGATGGGGATACAGTCAAGAAAAATATTATATGTGACAAGCTTTTGGAATTAGATAAAACGATGAAGGTTTGACTCTTTCCAGACTGCAGTCACTGTTTTCTTCTCATTTACCCCTCACCAGTTGCCATGAGAGGAATGGGTTGGGGTAAATCAGCTGTGTTTGTCAGACCGCAGGGCAGAAGATACATTCCCACTAACCCAGTGGAGAACCCAAGCAGGTTGATGTGGGGAATTTTTGCCAACCCTTTAGCCTAAGGAGCTTAAAGGAGTGATGGAGGTATTAGTAGTAGCTTCTATTAAATTTGTGTGCTTTGACTCTGCCACCCCCTAACAAGGGGCATTGCAGCCATTGTATATGTTTGAGTTCTCGTACATCCCCAGGGTGGAGCAGTATATGTTAAATAGTCTCAGTTCAGGATATAAAGTGGTAATTTTAGTGTTTTCTTCATCTTTCCTGGCATCCATCCACCTTTTCCCAAACAGTTGTTGGAATAATCTTAATTGGTTTCATTTTGTGTTCAGTTACAAATTTACAATTCTAAGAATAGTTTTAATTTTCAGGACTATATTAATATTTTCCCTATTTGTAATGATCTTCCTTGGTTCAAATTTGTGATCACTTTCAAATTTACTGTTCTAAGAATAGTGTGATCGCTTACAAATTTACAATTCTGATAGTGTGATCACTTACAAATTTACAGCTGTAAATTTGTATGCGGTAGAGAATACCATCTCTGCATTCTCAGGGCATTGGGGACCGTGGTAGCCAGTGGATAAAGCACTAAGATCGAGAGGTGACAAACCCGCGTTAAAGCTCACCGTGGGGGTATTAGGAAGGGCATCCAGCGGTAACTCCTCAGCTCCCTGTATGTGTCTGTTCCCATAATGGGGAGTAATGATGTCACATGAAATATGGAAAAAAAAATTCTGCACAGTAAAAACTTGAAAAGGTGAGGGGAGAAAAGGGGTTGCAGTCCCTTTTCTCCATTTTTTGTTTGTTTGTTTTTTACACAATATGTCGATATCTTCTTTCAAAGTTGCTTTGATGATATATTGCAAATCACTTTAAAACAAAAGGAATTTGAGGAAATATTAAAAATGTGGGACATTTTTGGGACCACGAGGGCTGAGTGATCAGCGTGCTAGACTCTTGAGTAGGTAGATGTGCGATTGAGACCACTGTGAGACGATATGAATGTGGCATCCAGTCTGAATTACCCAGCCACACTTTCTCAAGGATCAGTGGTCAGATTGACCCCAACTACAGGCTGAGAAGCTTACCTAGGAGTAGCAACTATAAATGTGGTGTTTTATATCGTGAATTATTGTCAAGAAAGATAAGGAACGAGAATAAAATTCCGTTTATAAAATTAACTCTTTATAAGTACTTAGAAACACACCAAGCAATAAATAACAAGTAATAAATAAGCAGACTAAATTAATATATGATTTAGCAATAGCCAAATGCAAAAATAACAAAAATATTATATCCCTGTAAGGTACCATAGTTTATATAATTCTTCAGAATAAGATTAGACCCTGTTGATAATCTTTGTACTGTTTACATATTAATTTCCTTGAAAATGTAATTGAAATATAAAACCTAGAATACACACCATGAAGTACAATTATTTTAAATCACAAACATATTTTTTGCACTTAGTGTAATAAATTCTTTGGATTAAAAGAAAAATGCTAAATTATGCGTGCAATATTTCATTTTCTATACATGGCGTAAGAATACAAAACCCAAAGGTGCTTTAGAATTTCTTTTCTAAGTTGTGGCAGCCTAGGCTTTAAGAAGTGTACGCATTAACGACTAAGCTGTACTTGGTGGATTAATCTTGGGGTACATACTGTACAAACTGTGCATGTGTGACTTACATTAAGAAAGGATATACAGTGTGTGAATAATATTTTTTAAGGGTACTGATGACACGAGACGCATGCAGACGTAGACTTGTTGATGGCATGCATGATGTCTCGGTATTGCATTTTGAAACCACTTATTAAAGTATATAGGTTTTACCTTTATCTAACAGCAGTTCCTATTTGCGTATATTGTTAAAATGAAATTTTATTTTCTATATCAAATTACATTTCTCTCACAGCTTGAACCTGTAGGAACAACTAATATCTGGTGTTGAACTGCAGAAAATTATTGGTGGCGATATTCTGATAACAGGAATGTTAAGCTGTACAGAGATACTCGTAGAAGTCCTTGTTCTACTTTGCCACTGGTGTGTGAAGAACACGCCAGAGTCTAGTAGCTAGGGATTGCCCTAGAGTGATGCGGTCGTCATTCGGCACCGACTGCCGCCTCTGATTTTGCTTCTTCCTGGGGGGAAAATATATATATATGATTACGAAAATTTCATATTTAGTGGTCACCGTGGCAAAGTGGTAGCATCCCCGACTTTGAGTTGTCATGTCAAGGGTTTATGGCCTGCCACGGTTTGAGGTTAGAAAGAGTATTCACTCAGGGTAACGAATGCACTTGCCAAAACTCAGATCATGGCGGGCCGTGAACATTTAACCCGATGAATTAAAGTCGCGATCGCTACCGCTCGGGTACAGTGGTCCTGCACTGAAGTTTGTACATAGATGCAATTTACTGGTATCTTCTCTCAAGTATCTCTGCTGACTGAACCTGAGACCAGTCTATGACCAGCTCCAATTGCTGCCACTGTGCTGCAATGATGCTTAGAAATAATTATTTAAAAATAAGGGATGTCTTTGGATTGCATAGCATAGCTAGGAATAATAGTTCTAGACATTGGATCTTGATCCTTGTTTTATTCCAGGACTTATGTGAACTGTGATTGTAAGAGAATGTATGAGGAAGGTATAGGAATAGCATAATTAAAGTATTGCATCAGGTGACAGTATCAGACAATTAATTTTTACCCCTTTTTTCTACTTACAGTTTATAATTCTACATAAATATAAGAAAAAGACTTAGTATATAAGATTACAGTTATGCAGCTGCAGAATTGAAGACATAATTCTGTATCATCATAGATATAAGATAGCACTTAAAAAACTGCTGTAAGTATAGTACATTACTTTAGCCTCTTGTATTTTATCATCTTTTACAATTTGCTGTTATTCTTTTTAGCTTTTTTAACTTTATTAATTTTACTTTACTCATATTTTTGCTCTCGTAGTGTATTGTACAGTAGTGCAGTGGTTAGAGCACTCGATTTAGGAGAAGACAAACCCGTGTTCCAGCCCACCGTAGGGAACTAGGAACAAAATCCTGCTTCACCTCCCTAGCTCCATGTCTGTGTCCTCCCTTATTCGAATTGGGATTAATAGTGACACAAATCGGCAAGCAAACTAAGGAATGTATTTTATAGTAGAATCAAATCAAAGTAACAAACCCGTGTCCCAGCCCACCGCAGAGCATCCTGCTGCACATCCTCAGCTCCAACATGTCTGTGTCCATCCGTATTTGAATAAGGATTAGTATTGACATATACAATGCAAGCAAACTAAGGAGTGTATCATAGCTTAGAATAAAATAGCAAAGTCACATTTTATTTTACCTGTCTTCCCACCAGTCATACTCTGAAGGCTTAGCATCGCTTACTGAGAAAGTATAGTCGTAAGAAGGAGAAGAGGAACTGGATTGGTATCTGGAAAGCAATATCAGTGTTCTTAGAGATAAAACTTCCAATACAGTCTCAGCTTAAGTAACGTAGTCCAATAGAATAAAAACTAAGAGTCTTCAGGTAAGTAATGTTGTCCAAAAGAATAAAAACTTAAAGAAACTTCAGTCAAGTAATGTAGTCCAACAGAATATAAAACTTCTGAGAGGTGATTAAAAAAGCCCATATTTTAAAGATCTGGATAGTGCTTCATAAACTGAAAAATGATGATCCTGTCTGTGCACGTAGAGATTAACACAAGATTGATTTATGCTTTCTTGAAAGCAAGTGGAAGATTGGCATATAACAGATTGTATTTGAGCCTTAAAGAATACAAGTGTCCCATTTACACTGCGGGGGATGGGTCCTGAAAGGTCTTTAAAAGTATGAAGTTCACAAGATTTGTAAATTCTTGCTCAATTTCCCTGTGGATGACCCAAGCAGGGTAGTGGTGGGGATATGTGGCAATTAATTATCCCCAAGGAACTAAAAGGAGTGTCAAGGTATGTTAACTTCTAGCAAATGTGTGCTTTGACTCGGCCATCCCCCATACATGAGGGGATTGTGTGTGTATGTATATATAATCCTCTTACTGATTAAAAATGTGAATATTTGTACTTAGTATGTATCCCTAGTTGAAATATTCGGGTTTTGTAAAGAAAGGTAACACCAATGTACTCCTATGTTTATTCATATTTACTAGGCAATTCACTTCATTTAGCCAAAATTAACCTAACCAAACAGTTCGGGGGTAATTTAGCATTACATGAGGCTATGAAGATTACTCGTCTTTACTAGACCAAAGCTTCTAAAGCATAAGGGAGTAAAATTGGACAATTGTACTCTTGATCCCAAATCTTATTTACAAAGATGATCACACAGGAAGAGAGGAAAATAATCTACTTTTTATTGACTTTCTAGTTGAGGTACCAAAAAAAAAGAAGAAAAAATTTGGTAGAATTGCCCGTAAAAGATACTTGGGTGTAAAATAACTTTAATCAATACCTCTGTGCTCCTTGACTTTGACCTTGCCTACGTCGTCCTTGGGAATCAGTAACGCGACCTGGGTAAGACTGGTGTTGCACGTGGACCGTTCCACCTGGCGATGCTGCAGCCGCCTGTTGGAACTGGTTTCCATCCTGGTAGATGTAGTCAAAAGATCCATATCCCTGTAATAAATCCAGAGATTTGCAAATACTGTAATACTGTAAGCTCCTGAGTGCCGTTTCTGGTAAATCACTTGCAAGCCTAAAATTTTTTTTTACAGTCGTAAAATTTTGTTCTAGTGATGTCCTTACAAACCTAAATTTTTTCCTAAGGTCGTGATGTTATGTTTATGCAATTAGTGTTAAGAATTCCCTGCAATATAGAAGTTTAAGCCAGGCACAAATCACTATTCCAGAAGCGTTTTTGTGGTTATCGCAAGGAAGTGGAATGAATCGCCTAGCCCTTTTGATGGCTCAATGGACTTTAGAAGCCATTTGGTTTATAGTCTTATGTTTTTCCCAGTGGGGCTTCATGCTTGGTATATAATATTAATAAAAATGATAATAATATTGATTATGATAATAATAATATTAATTAATAATGATGAGACTAATAATGATAATTATTGTAACAATAATAAAAATTTAAATGTAAATCATAAGGTAATTTTGTAAGTTCCATTTTCATTAGCTCACATCTGTAGAATATTATTCCTGTGGTAGTACAAGAATGTATCACACAAAATATGGTTTGCATAACTAAGAACTGGCAAGGCGAGATTGACTAAACTATTGTTAATTATCATTATCACATTTTGGGTTGTGTGAATTGGAGTGCAATCAGTTTGTGACTTACCTGTAACTGTAATTAATATGGCAATATCATATAAAAGTAGAAATCAGCAACTAGAGATCAAGTAGATTATTACTAATTACTAATATCAAATTTTGGGTGGTACAAATTATACTATATTAAAAAGTTCAATTGTTCAGTGAATTACCTGTTGACGTCGAGTATCAGGGATCACCTGAGGATTAGCACTGAAGTAATCGTAATCAGGGTAATCTGCTATGTCCAGACCACCGCAGGTCTGGTCCACACGCTCGAGTTTCCGAATGTCGACACCTAATCTGTGCATGATGGCATAAGCTCTCTGCAGAATCAGGGGAGATGGATTCTTCTCTCGTGTTAACAACCAGATTGACTCTGCCAAAGATGAAAAAGTAACATACAGGTAGGTAGCTTCTCTTAAGCTTTTGTGTAATATTGGTTTTTAAAAG
Organism: Halocaridina rubra; assembly: GCA_037179515.1. Taxonomy (NCBI): domain Eukaryota; kingdom Metazoa; phylum Arthropoda; class Malacostraca; order Decapoda; family Atyidae; genus Halocaridina; species Halocaridina rubra. The sequence continues at coordinate 14,074 of JAXCGZ010020918.1, read as the reverse complement.
CATAACTTAATATATATTTTGTATATTTTGGCTGTAAATTTTCTTTTATACATATTTTGTTGGATATGACCTCTGTTTTCGCATTTGCAATTTTCTTGTATAGTTTTTCCAAAGTTCTAACAATAACTTTTTCATTATTGTTGAGACTATGCAATAAGTCTGAAAATTCAGTTGGATTCATAACGTTCCATACAGCTTTGTACATTATCAAATGATTATCTAGTTGGTAGTGGATTGAGATTATATATGATATCAAATATCCACCTTTAGTTTATATTCACCAGAAAGATTCAGTATCTCTGCAAAGTTTCCAGAGTTGTTGGATGATGGACCCCAAGCATCCTTATCTATGCCCTCTACTCTTTATTTTCAGAGTTGGCAGAGTAATACAATTTGGTGTTTGCACATTCATAGAATTAACTAATTTAGGTATGTAGAGAGCTTCTAGAATTTGCAGACGTCGAAAATGTTTTTCTGTATGTAGTTCTATCTAACTTGGCTGTTTTCCCCATTGGGGGGTAGCCGACATCAAAAAAGAAACGATACGGGGATTACTTTGTTCTATGGGCAATGACGAGGGAGCTAGCAACCATTCAGATGGCACTGCTGGAGTGCCACAGCCCATCCTCCCGGCTCTTCCACAACCTGTGTCACTTCATAATGCCAACTCCCCTACTGCCCCTACCACAGGGCTACCTCTGTAAGATGCAGCCCCGTGGTAACAGCAGATGCCCATCAGAGCTGCGTCACAATCGCTCGCCACTCATTCCTATTCCTAGCACGCTCACTTGCTTCCCTCACGTCCCTCCTCCCATCATTTAGGGCTCTCCTTACTCCATCCATCCACCCAAACCTAGGCCTCCCTCTAGCATTTTCCCATCAACTCTCGCAGTCATCACCTTTTTCAGCAGTCTTTCATCATCCATCCTCTCCACATGGCCAAACCATCTCAGAACATTCATATCTACTCTGGCTGTCTATTCTCTCCTCACATCCGTTCTTGCTCTCACCACTTCATTCCTAACCCCATCCAACCGAGATACACCAATCATACTCCTCAGGCCTTTCATCTCAAACACATTTAGTTTCCGTCTCTCACTTACTTTCATACCCCATAACTCTGATCCATACATCACAGTTGGCACAACCACTTTCTCATACAAAACTTTCTTAGCATTCATTTCCAACCCTCTATTCTTCATCACTCCTTTCAATGCACCCAACACTTTACATCCTTCATTCACTCTGTGACACACATCTGCTCCCACTCCACCATTTGCAGCTATAACCGAGCCTAAATACTTAAACTAATCAACTTCCTCAAGTGTCTCTCCATTCAACATAACATTCAATCCAGCACCATCCTCATTTCTTGTACACCTCATAACCTTACTCTTTCCCACATTTACTCGCAAATTCCTTCTCTCACACACCATTCCAAATTCTGACACTAACTGTGTATTTTGCATTTTTGGATCTGGAGAAAGCGTATGATAGAGTTGATAGAGAGGCAGTGTGGAATGTTTTGAGGTTATATGGAATTGATAATAGAATGTTGCAAGCAGTGAAGAGTTTTTATGAGGGCAGTAAAGCTTGTGTTGGGGTAGGGAATGGAGTGAGTGAGTGGTTTCCAGTGAGTATGGGATTGAGATAGGGATCTGTGATATCAACATGGCTGTTCATCTGTATGTAGTATCTTCGTATATTCCTCCAACATTTTACGTGTGATTACCTAATTGTGCTTACGTGAAAGAGCCCAAAGCTTGTATCTTCCCGTTTCCTGATCGGTTCCATTTGTACTTAGTGATACTTATCATACCTGTCTTTAAAACTATGGATTGAGTTAGCATTAGCTACCTCCTCGCTTAGCAAATTCCAATTATCAACTACTCTTACACTGAAAAAGCACTTCCTTGCATCCTGCAAAGAAGTTTTCTCTCGAAGCTTCAAACTATGACCTCTATTCTAGAGCCAGCCATATCAAAATATCGATCCCTATCCACTCTATCATAACCATGAAGGAATTTAAAGACTGTCACCATATCCCCCCTCAATCTTATAGCTTCTAGTGATGGTAAGTCTAATTCCCTCAGCCTCTCATCATAACTGAGATTGCGTATTTCTGGTACCAGTTTCCTGGCATGTCCTTAAACTTTTTCAAGCTTAGCTGCGTGCTTTTTTAAGTGAGGATTCCAAACCGGGGCTGCATATTCAAGTTTTGGCCTCTCATAGGTTACATAAATATTTCTGACCATTTTCTTGTCAATATGCCTGAAGGCTACCCTTATATTTGATAAGAAAGCATATGCTGCCCTTACTATGCCATTTATATGTATTTCTGGAGACAAATCTGCCAGTATGTGTACTCCTAGATCTCTCTCATTCTCTGTCTCTTGAAGTTGTACTCCAGCCACCGAGTAGTCAAGCTTGGGCCTTCTTGCACTTGTACCCATTCTCATTACCTTACATTTTGAAGTATTGAATTGTGTATATGGGAGTGTGTACATGTGTTTGTATATGTATGTATATTTATGTGCATATTTATATTGAGGGGTAAAGTGCATAAGACAATTGTGAGACCTGCGATGATGTATGGAGCAGAGACATGGGCAATATAGAAGACACAAGAGAAAAAACTGGTTGTGGCAGAGATGAGGATGTTGAGATGGATGTGTGGGGTGACAAGAAGCGATAAGATCAGAAACGAGGTAATTAGAGGTATCTCAAAAGTTAGAGAAATATCAGATAGGATACAAGAAAGTAGACTAAGATGGCATGGTCATGTCGTTAGGAGGGATGAACAGTATGTTGGGAGGAGGGTGATGGAAATGGATATACAGGGTAGGAGAGGGAGGGGGAGACCAAATCGTAGGTGGATGGATTGCATCAATGACGACCTGAGGTCTAAAGGTTTGTTGGGTAATGAGGTATGGGACAGGAACATATGGAGAACACTGGCCAGAAACATCGACCCCACATAAACGTGGAAAAAGATGTAGACGAAGAAGAAGATTTTTTTATTTTTATTTTTACTATATTTTTTTATTTATTTTTTTTTCATTATTATTCTTGTCAGTTCTTCTTTTTGATTTGTGTAATTTTGAGATCATTGCTCCTTTGCTTTTTATATTAAAGGGTTATCTAGTTACCGATCTATAATCGTAATTAGAGATTAACATATTGTTTTGTTAATGACCTATTAATGATTTTGTCGGTTTTCTTTGATTGAGGGTATTATATCTTTTGGATTAGACCTGTCTTAATATATTTAAGATTTAATTCCTTCAGGCCTCCTGAGTCCTTTTTGTTTTTACTCCCTCTGTCATTCTTATATTACACTCACTTGTGCTTGAGAAGGGATCCAGTTAGGATCCGAAATATGGCCCTATTTTTTCTGTGTTGTTTCACTGATGGGCTTCCTTACCATATAAGGTCACGAACTTAATAAGTACTTTATATATATATATATATATATATATATTATATATATATATATATATATATATATATATATATATATATAATATTCGTTGTTTTATTTAATGGGCTTTTCCTATTATTTTAGACTGTATTTTAACAGTGCAGTGTTTTATATACATATATATATATATATATATATATATATATATATATATATATATATATATATATACATATACATATATATATATATATATATATATATATATATATATATATATATATATATAAATTTCCTAATTGGAGTCATATTAAAATTATATTCAATCTCCTACTAATTTTTTGACATCCTGGGACTAAGTATAGAACACTATCATTCGCCACTTAAGAATAATTTATGGAATTGGAATGATATTGTCTCACCTGATTTTTCAAGCAGTCCGTTAGGGTCGCATTTGTACTCAATGGCAAAGCTCTCATAGTCAGTGGCTAAGATCTGAAATTCGTCTTCCATAACTGGAACAGAAATGATTTTTTTGTTTGTTAATTATTTTGTTCTTTGGATCAAGAGCAAGCAATATATAACACATTTTTCTTTTATGTCTTGTGATGATTAATTATACTGTGTGGATATTCACATTTTTAGCGAAAATAAGCTTTATATATATATATATATATATATATATATATATATATATATATATATATATATATATATATATATTTATATATATATATATATATATATATATATATATATATATATATATATATATATATATATATATATATATATATATATATATATATATATATATATATATATATATATATATATATATATATATATATATATATATATATATATATATATATATATATATATACATATATATATATTATATATATATTTTATATAGATTTATATATATATATATATATATATATATATATATATATATATATATATATATATATATATATATATATATATATATATATATTTTATATAGATTTTATATATATATATATATATATATTATGTATGTGTGTATATGTGTGTGTGTGTGTGTGTGTGTGTGTGTGTGTGTGTGTGTGTGTGTGTGTGTGTGTGTGTGTGTGTGTGTGTGTGTGTGTGTGTGTGTGTGTGTGTGTGTGTGTGTGTGTGTGTGTGTGTGTGTGTGTGTGTGTGTGTGTGTGTGTGTGTGTGTGTGTGTGTGTGTGTGTGTGTGTGTGTGTGTGTGTGTGTGTGTGTGTGTGTGTGTGTGTGTGTGTGTGTGTGTGTGTGTGTGTGTGTGTGTGTGTGTGTGTGTGTGTGTGTGTGTGTGTGTGTGTGTGTGTGTGTGTGTGTGTGTGTGTGTGTGTGTGTGTGTGTGTGTGTGTGTGTGTGTGTGTGTGTGTGTGTGTGTGTGTGTGTGTGTGTGTGTGTGTGTGTGTGTGTGTGTGTGTGGTGTGTGTGTGTGTGTGTGTGTGTGTGTGTGTGTGTGTGTGTGTGTGTGTGTGTGTGTGTGTGTGTGTGTGTGTGTGTGTGTGTGTGTGTGTGTGTGTGTGTGTGTGTGTGTGTGTGTGTGTGTGTGTGTGTGTGTGTGTGTGTGTGTGTGTGTGTGTGTGTGTGCGCGCGCGCGCGCGCGCTGGATAAATTGAACTTACATGTCAGAGGAATAGTATACTTGATTATAGAAGGTTTTCCGGGATTTTGTAATGTTAACTGCGAATCGTATTCTTCATTTCGACCGGTTCTGAAATATTAGGATTATTATACAGTATATCTTTATGACCGCCGTGGCTGAGTGGTAACATTTGCGACTTTGATATGTCAGTTCGTGGCTTCATGGCCCGCCACGGTCTGAGGTTAGAAAGGGCATTCACTCAGGGTAATGGTCGTTTTTCCCTGTATCGAATGCCCCTTCGCAAGAGGGCAACGTCCTAGCCCTTAGTAAAAAAGGGAGTCTGTGACGTAAAAGCAAGTTTACACCGATTATGCTGACAATGGTAACTAATGACGCTATGCATAAAGATTCAGGATTCAGAGGAGTTATAGGGCCATTTGTTGTTACCTTAAAGTAGACGTTGTTTAATTTTCACTTTGACTATTCCTTCAACTTTTCTTTTTTCATTGGTTAGCATTCTCTTCTTTCTGCCTTGTCCTTAAGCTGCTACTTTTTCTTAATAGATTTTTGCGTACAGAATTGCATGTGTAACCAAAAAAATGTAGTGAAATGTAATAATATACATCTTGGAGATTTTTAGATGCAATCCTGATGATCTATGATTTGGTCTAACAGGTGTTTATTGTGTAAGAAATTGAACAGTATTTGACACATCAACTATGAAACAGAAAGACAAAAGGGGACTGAATAGATGTACTGAAAAGGCATGAATGCAGATCTAACAGCACTTTGGCTTGAAGATATATTTTAGACTGAAGTTGAGGCACCCCAACTTTCTGAAGCAGGCCTGACTTACTGTGCTCAGGTAAGGGAGCTTTTATGTATGAAATATTCTACCTCATTTGGTATTGGAGGGAAATGGGTGAATATTATTATACAGCATTTTTTATATATATATATATTTTTTTATGATTGTGACACCAGGACGGGCTAAAAAAATATATAAATAAAACAGCCCCCATCGAGCCTGGGCACGAAGAATACATTAAGTAAAAAGTAACAGAGATGGAGAGTGTAATGACTTGTCAGAAGTGAAGGGATAATAAGAGGTGTGTAATGAATATCCAAGAATATTCAGTGTTGATGTAGGCATAAAATATAACCGTAACTGAAGGAAGACTTAACATCGAACTGTCCTGGACAGTCCTATTCAAGTTTAAAAATCCTTTAGCTGTAGTATCGCAACGGGTGGCTGGTGCCATGAGCCAGCCTACTATGTATCACAATTAGTCTCCATCTGGGGATGAATGCGGATGGATTGAGGCAGGGGAAATTAGGCTGGATGCCCTTCCTATTGCTCCGCTACGGGCTCGAACATGGATCTGTCACATTCCAAAATCAAGCATTCAGCCACTACGGCGATCCTCTTCTCTGCCCATAGCCTCTGGCGCTCCCAGAGGACACCCATCCAAGTACTGACCAGACCCAAAAGAGCTTAACCTCGCTGATCAGACAAAAAGTGCAATGCAGTAATACTTTGACGCTATGTTGATCTCCATTTTAAGTCGGTTTTTATTAGTGATCGATCAGGTTTTACATCACAGACTCACTTTATTATTAAGGGCTAGGACGTTGCCTTCTTGCAAAAGACATTGGTTTTGGCAAGTGCCACCGTCGGTTTTTATTAATAATGATGGGTAAAATAATATCTTAATAATTTCTGTTTACTCTTCCCAACGTAGGCCTGCAACAGAATGTTACAAATTCATATGATTAAATAAATAACCTAAAAGTAATGGAAATAATAAAACAATATTTATTTTAAATATAGTTTAAAATTCATTTAGTTCACCTTTGACTATAATTAACTCAGCTACATTACTCAGAAACTAGGAATCACGGACTTAAATTTGTTTTCATACTTACATAGTAGAACTAAAAATCATTCTCATTTTGAACTGCCCGTTTTTCCGGTCTCTGGAATACAGTGTTTTCCAGCATCTTCCTGGAGCTTCCCACGAGGCCTGGAGTTTGTCTTGCTGGAACCAGAGGCCCATGTACTGGAAAACAAAAGGTAAAAATGCTGTTACTTCATATGAAAAAAAAAAAACTATTTGTTTTTGTGATCAGTTACATCTTAGGCTCCCTTTTCTACTAAGGGTTCGGACGGTGCCTTCTTGCGAAGGACTTTGGTTTTGGCAAGTGAGACTGCTACCCCGAGTAAATGCCCTACTTGTTTATGTGATCTGTTTTACGCCACGGCCTCCTTTTACTACTAAGGGCTAGGACAGTGCATTTTTGCGAAGGACTATGGTTTTTGCCATTGTGACTGTTACCCCGAGTGAATACCCTATATGTTTTTGTGATCGGTTTTGCGTCACGGACTTCCTTTCTACTAAGGGCTGGGACCGGTGCCTTCTAGGGAGGGCCTTTGGTATCGTGAAGTGTGACTGTTACCTGAGTGAATGCCCATTCAAACCTCAGACCATGTCGGGCCACGAACCCTCAACCCGACAAATCACAGTTGCGAACGTTATCATTTAGTCACGTTGGTCACACAGAAAATCTTTTGCAATAATAAAACAGATTATTCTGATGTATCACCGTCGCGCAACTTGGGGCCGTTTTAGCTCAGGTGTAGAGTGTGTGGGTCGGTAAACACCTAGGAAGAGCATCCAGCCTTAATCAGAATGTGAGCGTCCACCCCATTTGAATGAGGATTAGTTGTGACTTATAATTTTCCCAAAATCACGGTAACATAACAGCTGCAAAAGTGTCACAGATAACAATACATAAGAGAGTAACAGAATATTTAGAGCGGATGGATATGCAAGCAGATTTTTCTATACATAAGTGAATAACACAATATTTAGAGCAGATAGATGTGCAAGCAAATCCTCCTCCTCTTCCTCCTCCTCTTCCTCCTCCTCTTTTTCAGTGCAAATTGTCAGTGATATGTTCTTTAGTTGGGAGAGTTCCAACACGTATTTTGTAATAATGTGTACTTAGAAAAACAGGTGTTTGACCGATGTTGATAGAGGAATTTTCTCTCTCTCTCTCTCTCTCTCTCTCTCTCTCTCTCTCTCTCTCTCTCTCTCTCTCTCTCTCTCTCTCTCTCTCTCTCTCTCTCTCTCTCTCTCTCTCTCTCTCTCTCTCTCTCTCTCATGTTATTATACCTAGTTATATGTTAGGTATGTTAAACTTTTCTAAGTTTTACGAATGAGTATAAAACTCTCTCTCTCTCTCTCTCTCTCTCTCTCTCTCTCTCTCTCTCTCTCTCTCTCTCTCTCTCTCTCTCTCTCTCTCCTCTCTCTCTCTCTCCTCCTCTCAACTGGAACGCAGCAATTCACAGGGGAAAATATTCTCAGGGCAATTTGTTTTGATTTGAACAACTTACCACAACAATAAAATTTGGTGACAAAAAAGTAATGTTTATAGCTTATGTTTATAGCTTAGTTTTGTGTTAGAAATTTGAAGCAGCCGAGATATTTAGCCCTAATTCAGCTGCCTTTATAGAAGAATTATATACATACATATGTATATAGTTCTTCTTTAGAGATGAATGTAGGGTTACGTCAAGGTTGTGTAATGTCGCCATGGTTGTTTCATGTGTATATGGATGGAGTGGTAAGGGAAGTAAATGAAAGAGTATTAGACTGAAGTTTGAAATTAGTGAGTGAGTATGGAAGGTTGTGGAAAGAATTATATGATTATTGAAGTAACTTTTTGGCACCATTTTATGTCACAATCAGTCCCCATTCGAATGAGGGTGGACACAGACATGTTACTGCTGGTATATTAGGGCTAGATGCCCATTGTAACGCCCCACTTGCGCACTCTACCACTGAAGTACTACGGCTCTATTAACTATAATGTATTGATTGATAATATGACTATTTGAAAAATTATAGTGTTACAGACAAAAATGATAAAAGGTAAATACAGGATAGACAGGATTTTGCATTTATGTAATTACCTAGTTGTGCTCACGGGAAAGAGCTTCAAGCTCGTAACTTCCCGTCTCCTGGTCGGCTTCATTTTGGTGCTCAGTGATACTATCATATTTGTCCTGAAAACTATGAATTGAGTCAGCATTAACTACCTCTTCGCTTAAGGAATTCCAATCATCAACTACTCTTACACTAAAAACAGTGCTTCCTGACATCGTTCAAAAAAGTTTTTCGAGGCTTTAAAGTATAACCTTTAGTTCTAGAGGCAGCTGTATCAAAATATCGATCCCTAGCCATTTGTCAAAACCATGAAGGAATTGTGTGTACGCGTGTGTGTGTTTGGTAAAAAATGCACAATTATGTTAACAACCAAAACATTAATTCATAATAACTGAATTCTTTTCTTGCTGAAACACACAGGAAAAGGTTTCTTGGCACTTGCAAAAAAAAAAAAAAAAAACACCGTTGGACACAGAGTACCATATGGTGGTTATTACTACTATTTTTTTCTTTTTTCATTATGTAGGTTAAGGTGACAGATCTCGCACATTGAAGTCTGTTGGGAAGAGAGAGTGTCTTCCCCCCCCCCCCCCATCTGGGGAGAAGAATGGTGTGTTTGTCTTCCCATGAGCTGTTAATTTACGCTCATCCCTCACATACTTCCCGTGTGTTTTTTCTTCCTAGCGTTAGGAAGGGCATCCAGCCTTACTTCCCCAGTTTCGATCTGTGTCCCACCCACATAATGTGGGTACTGTTAGAGATACCTAAAACCTAGATTCTCTTTGGATCACAGAGTTGTGGGACTGGCCTGAACAAATCTTTGTAATTACCTAATTTGTGCTGAAGAAAAAGAGTCCTATGCTCGTAACTCCCCGTCTCCTGGTCTGTGTACTTAATGATAATCATCATATTTGTCTTTACAACTATGAATGAAGTTAGCATTAGCTACTTCCTCGCTTAGCCATTTCCAGCCATCAACTATTCTTACACAAAAAAGGTACTTTCTTACATCCCATGTTTGTGTTTTTTTAGCTGCTCGCAGAGTTGCATGATAGTCCTATGCAAGGTTCTCTCTCTCTCTCTCTCTCTCTCTCCTCTCTCTCTCTCTCTCTCTCTCTCTCTCTCTCTCTCTCTCTCTCTCTCTCTCTCTCTCTCACACACACACAGATTGGCAACTTTTAGTCATTTAGATTTTATTTTGAATTAAATTTTTATAAATTAAATAGGATGACAGAAAACATGGACAATATATCGTGCAAATATTTTCTTTTATGACATCCTTGTGTTGGCGCCAAACTCCAAAATGGAATTTTGCAGTCACATTAGTTTTGAGTTCGTTATACCACCTGTATTATGTGACACTGTTAATACCATTATGGTAACGGACACAGACAGGCTGGTGCAGGGAAATTAGTCCTCTATGTCCTTCCCAGCACCTTGTGGAGTTAAACGAGGATCTGTCACCCTCTCGAGTCGAGACCGTGCTACATCAGTTGTCTTAATACTGTCCTCTCTTTTGATTGGTTTTACGTCGCAGGAGTTTGATTTTGGCAAGTGTGACCGTTACCCTGAGTGATTGCCCTTTCTAACCTCAGACCGTGGCAGGCCTCGAACCCTCGACCAGACGGTGCATTGTCAAGAGCGTTACCACTGTAGTCACTTCATAACACCTGCTCTCGATGCCTCTAAAACAAAAGATTTATGCTTTGTCGTGTTCTGCTCCAGTACTCAAAGGAAGAGTGCGTGGAAATTGAACTCATTACAATTAATATAAGCTAATTTGGGGCATTAATTTCCAACCACTCATTTACAGCATTCACGGTTTCATGAGCTCAAACGGCGTTTGTTTGCGGCTCAAGCATGGCTGATCTTTGGTTTCCTGAGAATAATTATATGGGTTGTGTCACTTTTATTGCATTACATAACTGAATATTTAGCACCGTTTTATATGTCTTCTAATAATGTACCTTCCTTTGCCGGGAAGCGAACCTGTTGAAATCTAGACTAGAATTCCACAGCTTAGTTCACTGTACCACAGAGGTTGTTAACAACCTCTGTGGTACAATTTACTGAGCTGTGGAATTCTAGTCTAGAGTTCCCAGGTTCGATTCTCGACAAAGAAGGTAAATTATCTGAAAACCTTTTTAATTGTTAAAGTTCATCTCCATTCGAATGAGGATGGAATCAGATGGGTTAGACTTGGATGGTTCAGGCTTCGGTATGATGAAATCTTAGCTATTGCTAAGGAAGTATATTTAATAAGAGCATCAATGAAAATAGCATTGTATGTCAATTGTGTATGATTTCAAAATTATTTCTCTCTCTCTCTCTCTCTCTCTCTCTCTCTCTCTCTCTCTCTCTCTCTCTCTCTCTCTCTCTCTCTCTCTCTCTCTCTCTCTCTCTCTCTCTCTCTCTCTATCAAAACTGCTTACGAAAACAACGGATAATTTAAACAAAACGTATTCAAGAACTGGAGTTCTGAATAGAGAGTTTGATATTAAACAAGCTGATATGTGGAACATTGTTTGAACTAATAAAAACCCGATAGGATGGGTGCTGATTCGAGTACATACAAACAAGGCTGTTAGTGCTAA
>JAXCGZ010020917.1:95000-97500 GCA_037179515.1 Halocaridina rubra | reverse complement strand
TCTACTAAGGGCTAGGACGGTTGCCTTTTTACGAAGGACTTGTTTTGGCAGATGTAATCGTTACCCTGAGTGTTTGCCCTTACTAACCTCAGTTCGTGACGGGGCGCGAATCCTCGGCCTGCCGACTCAGAGTCGCAGACGCTACCATTTTGCCACGGAGACTACGTCAGCACAACATGTCTAACAAACGTTATTAGAGTTTAGTAAGGAAAATTCTGATGCTCTGCACACTAAATGGTATATAATATCGCCATAGCGACTGTAAACATGTCCATCTTCACGATAGTAGTGAACCTACAAAAATTAGACCACTATGTACTTATAATAGTAGTAACAAATATGCCTTACGCTAAATATATATATATATATATATATATATATATATATATATATATATATATATATATATATATATATATATATATATATATATATATATATATATATATATATATATATGAGAGCCTCTCTCTCTCTCTCTCTCTCTCTCTCTCTCTCTCTCTCTCTCTCTCTCTCTCTCTCTCTCTCTCTCTCTCTCTCTCTCCAATTAAATATATTATCCCAAAAATAACTTCTCTCTTATAAAGTTACTCCTCTTAATAATAACATTTATAAATAACAAAGAATTTTTGCTACATATCGAAAAATTGAAAACGTTGTGGACACAGAAAGCTTAATTTTAAAGCGTGTGAATTGGGAAGTGACAACCCTGATAAACACGGGTTCAATCCCACCGCGGGGTGCTAGGAAGGGTATCCCGCCTTAATTCTCCAGCCCCAACATGCCTATGTCCACCCCCATTCGAGTGGGGACTAATCATGATTCATAAAGCTGCTATATTTTTCTACTACGTATTACCAGAATATTTTTTTTAAATTGAAATGAACAATTAAAAAAAAGAGATAGAATTGTTCTTGACTAAAATTAACTGATTTGAATACCTTTCGATAAGACCCTCTTTTGAAAACATCATAAATATTAATATTTATGTTAGACACAATATTCTAATATTTCTGTCATTAGTTATTTTAATACCTTGCCATAACAAACTACTCAAACAAATTCATATGAAGCATTAATAACAATTTCAAGAGCAATAAAGCACAAATTCAAATCAACTGTTATATTGCAAAGCGATGTTTCATATTATTAAAAAGCATAATTGGCTATTCATAAATATATATCATGTACATGAGATAGTATTACCTTCTCTTGCGTAAAATAAGACTAAAATAAACCACTAACACATGTAAGATACTTGGAGAATTTAATTTATTTACTGTTCGTAATTAAAGGCAGAGGATCTGTAATGAAAGACAGAGGCAAGGGACAGTGATATCACAGATCACGACAACAACATTACTTTATAGCCGGAACCAAAACCTCCTCTCCAATCACGTGGACCCAAATCAGTGACTGTCCTCCAGGCAGTGGCTGAACACTCATGTAGACCTATAGGAAATCACCGACCTCACGCTTGCATTGCCCAGCTTAATTGGTAGCAACTTAAGACAGTGGAAACTAACACAACCCTGGCTCTGCATCGAACCTGTGGCCGGTATATTACCATCCTCAATTGCCACCACTGCGCCATAATGTACATGAACTTTAATTAGATAGGTAGAGAAGCTTTATATAATGAGGTGAAGATATAAATACAGTATATATACATACATACATACATATATACATACATACATACATACATACATACATACATACATACATACATACATACATACATACATACATACATACATACATACATACATACATACATACATACATACATACATACATACATACATACATACATACATACATACATACATACATGCATGCATACATACATACATACATATATATATATATATATATATATATATATATATATATATATATATATATATATATATATATATATATATATATATATATATATATATATATTTACAGATACGAAGATAAACAGATAGAGTAATATATATACAGAAGGCTAAACAGACGAACGATGAATTTCTATCTGTTAAGCAAACACTCAGAGAGAGATTGATAGCGAACTAGCAAGAGAAACAGAAATGAAACAGAAATGGATAGCTAGAGATTTGGAGAGATAGAAACTGGTAGTGACCCTGATAGCTAGATGGCTAAGGAGACAGGAACTGATAGAGGAGCTTTTAGCTAGATGACCCGAGAGACAAAAATTAACAGACAATAATACCTGGATTCTTAGACAGAAAGAATCTTAACACAATTATAGACAGTAATTACACCCAACTGACTGATCCATATATAAAAAAAAAACATATTTACTTTATCAATAAATACTTGTTCCCTAGTTCACAGAGGTGATAATAAAATAAATATTTTTTTTTCTTATCGGGTAAACTTCTGGCTAGGTTATATAACATCGCATCTCAGTCCCAGACCAAGAGAATAATGGAGTATTTTTCACACCTTTGAGGAATTAGTAATGATTATATATAGTAGTGGCTGTCAT
>JAXCGZ010020917.1:70000-80000 GCA_037179515.1 Halocaridina rubra | reverse complement strand
TCCACTCCTTAGCTCTTTTACACCCATTATCGAACCATTTCTCTCTGGCATGAATTACACCTACTTTGGTGACAGGTATGCAGCAATCTACTATCTTCCCATATTTCTCACAAAAGATGTCATACATTTCTTGTACAGATTTGTTGTAAAATAAGGTTCTCCAGTCAATAACTGTAAAAAGCTCATTCATTTTGATGTAATCTCCTTTCCGATAGTTCCTCCTCATGTCCTCAGTGCCTCTACTCTCAGGAAGAATATCTTCAATGATATACTCCATCAACAACACACAGTGGCCACTCTTTCCAATTGGTGGTTCATACTCAATTTTTTCAATATCCAACACATTATCTGTGAACACTAGATCAAGTAGTGATGGCTCATCCCCACCCCTGGCCCTTGTTGGTTCCATTACATGTTGGTGTAGGAAATTCCCTTGTACGCAATCTAGGAATCTTGCCCCGAATGAGTCCTCACCACTGTGTGGGTCAAGATTTATCCAATCTATCTCTTTATGATTAAAGTCTCCCATAATCAAAATCCTACATTTTTTTCCCGTGCCATGTTAACAACTGAGTTTATGACTTCAATAGTACCTATATGACTTTCCTCATAAACTTCAAGCCTATTTTGGTTCCTTGGTGGGTTGTATACAACAGTTATTATAATGCTCTCTGACCCAGTATTTATGCGAGCAACAAGAAATTCCTTGAACTCACTTTCTATAGCCAAGTTTATTTCTTCGACATGAATCCTTTCACTTATGAGCAGTGTGTGTGATTACCTAATTGTGATTACCTAATTGTGTTTACGGGAAAGAGCCCAAAGCTCGTATCTTCCCGTCTCCTCATCGGTTCCATTTTTAGACTTAGTGATACTTATCGTACCTGTCCTTAAAACTATGGATTGAGATAGCATTAACTACCTCCTCGCTTAGCCAATTCCAATTATCAACTACTCTTACACTGAAAAAGTATTTCCTTACATCCTGCAAACAAGTTTTCTTACGAAGCTTCAAACTATGACCTCTAGTTCTAGAGCCAGCCATATCGAAATATCGATCCCTATCCACTCTATCATAACCATGACACGTAACACTCAGACCACACACACACCCACTCACCACACTAGGTCCCGGGACCCTAGACAAAACTCCCACACCCCCATACCTAAACAGCCTATCCAGACACCTTCCTCTGCCTCCTCTTCCAAACAGCAAACCCTCTTCACAGTAAACGAGCTCACCAACCTTCTCATTCAAGCCGTACAGGCAGCCGTCCGACTCCTCGATACCAGAGCCACCACCCAAGATGCCTACAATCAAGTCGTCGAAGTAGCCCACTCCGTTGTCGCCAACGCCCTCGTCTCCAGAACCCACCAGCAGCCTCAACAACCCACCACTCCTACCACCTCCACCTCCTCAAATCATCAAGATGTCTAATCTCGGGATCCTACACTGGAACGCCCAGGGTCTCAGACACAAGGTACAACATCTTGAAGGCATAGCCAAGACTGACAACATTGATGTCATCATGGTTCAAGAAACCCTGTGCACAGAGCAACACCCTCCAAAAATCTCAGGATACAATGGATTCTACCAGCACTGGTCTCCAGGGGAGAACAGAGGCAGCGCCACCTTCATCAGGAAAAACCTATTAGCAAAGGAAATAACCCGACCGGTCTGCTGTGGCGAAGATGTCGACGTCCTCGCTGTTAACATCCAACTTCAAGGCAGCTGCATAGACCTGTACAACATTTACAGACCACGGAAAGGTAGCTTAGACCTGACTACCCTCTTCGGGCTAACCAGTCATCGTGACTTGGTAATAGGAGGCGACTTCAACGCGCACCACCCAAGATTCAGGTATGAGCGCCCCTGTGCTGCAGGCAGACACATCATGAGCCTGCTGAATGACCAAGAAGATGTCTCCCTGCTCAACGATCATGAGCCAACACACGACAAAGGTGGAATACTGGACCTCACCTTTGTCTCCAATTCCCTAAAGCTGGACGCCACATGGAGAGTTCATCCCCTGGTCACAAGCGACCACTATGGGATCCATCTCACACTGCCAATTCCTGAAATCTTCCAAATCCCTGCTCCTCCCCCTCGATGGAATTTCAAGAAGGCCGACTGGGGCCGATTCCAGGAGCACCTCAGCAATTGGTTTTCAGCCTACGTACCATCTGAAGACATCGACCAAGCAGAGGCCGAGCTAGTCAATGCCCTGCAAGCTGCAGCAAACTCCTCCATACCCCTCTGCAAACCACAACACACCACTCATCGGGACAGATGGTATTACTGTGACAGAGTTAAAGAACTCAACCACCGGCTCAACGTCATTCGGAAAATGCACAGGAAACGTCGCACTGAAGACTCCTACCGCACTCTCCAGGCAGTCAAACAACATGTCCATGAAGAGACTCGCAACATCAAGAGGAATAAATGGCTAGAGTGGTGTTCCAACCTAGATGCTCACACCTCTGTGGGCCAGATGTGGAGGAGCATCAACTCCTTTGCTAAAGGAAAACCTCCTAAAATCACCCCCCACAGGGATCCTAGCAGGGCAGCAGAAGAACTCGCCATCAAATTCGCGGATAGAGCAAGCTCTAACCAGCTCCCCATCACCACCAGAGCAACACTCCAGGACCTCACCACTGCAAGATGGGAAGAAATAGAAGAGGCCATCAACACTGAAGATGAAACAGATGCTCCATTCTCCCTGACTGAGCTACTAAGAGTAAGCAAAAGCTCTAAGAACACAGCCCCAGGTGCCGACAGAATAACATACACAATGATCCAAAAAATGGGGCCCCAAGGGGAGCTTGCTCTACTCTCTCTGATCAATTTGACATACACACGAAGAATCAGACCAGCCTCATGGAACAGAGCAGACATTCAGCCCATCCCAAAACCACAGGACCCTGACAACCCTCGCCCCATCTCCCTCCTAAGCTGCCTGAGCAAGACGGCAGAAAAGATGGTACTTAACAGAGTCCGCTGGAAATGCCCACCCTTCCCAGAAAACATGTTTGCCTACACGCCTGGCTTAGGCACCTCAGAATGCATAGCCTCCATGCTATCATTTCTCAACAACAGCCGTGGTTACATCGTTTTTCTAGACCTAGAGAAGGCCTTTGAACTAGCCAATGTGCCGGCAATACTCTCTGCTCTCGTATCCAAGCAGATCAAAGGTAACCTTCTCTCGTGGATCAAGCAGAGTCTACAAAATCGTAGTGCACGAGTCAAAGTAGATGGGCACTACTCCACCTACAATAACCACGAAAATGGGACCCCCCAAGGTGGAATCCTTAGCCCCTTCCTATTTAATTGTCTCATGGAAAAACTCATGCACATCGCACTACCGCATGGAGCCAAACTCTTCAACTATGCGGACGACTTTGCCCTTGTCACAATAGGACACAGAAACTCTAACAAGACACAGCGCTGCCTCACCAAGATTCACCGAGCCTCCATCTCCCTTGGAGTAAGAATCAATGCCCGCAAAACCAAGGCCCTTCCCATCCACCAGTGGAGACCAGACACTAATCTGGTCATAGGTAATGAACCTGTGGACTGGGTTACCAAACACCAATACCTGGGTGTAATCATCGACCAAGGACTAACCTTTGGACCAGAAATTCAATACTTGCGCGACAGGTGCAGCCAGCGACAAGCGATCCTTCGTCGGATGTCGGGCCTCTACGATGGTGCATCATTTAATGTCCTCAGAACCTTCTATGTACAAGCCATACGCAGCCTCATTGACTATGCTTGTCCCACACTCTGGTTACTAAAAGACCGACAGTGGGACAAAATAGAAGTAATTCAAAACAACGCCACACGTACCATGCTAGGAGCCCCCATGTGGACCAAGAGAGAAAACCTCCAGATGGAATCGGGACTCATTCCACTCAAACTCAGAGCTCAGCAAAGACTGACCCTCCTTGTGGCCAAAACCACCACTGCCCAACATAAATGCCTAGCTGGCACAAATCTCCATCTAGCCCTCAATCGCCAGCCCAACCACCATCCTAGAACCTGGGCAGCCAAGGTCTGCGCTAGCCTGCAAGCACTGCCAGTCAGGGAGAGCATCCTAGCCAAGATACAAGACACACCGCTTCCTGAATACAGATGCCCACCCCCATGGAATGACCAACCACTCGATATAAAGATCGAGCTCCCTGACAACCCCAAAAGCTTGGTAAACCCGCTTGTCCTTAAAAACATATATAAGGACAAAATACAGAGCTGGAGCAGGCCAAACTCTCAAGTCTACTACACTGACGGTTCAGTAAACCAAGATACTGGAGCCTCAGCCGCCGCCTTCATCACTGGAAACCACGTCCTATCCTGGAGACTGTCAAACTCCTGCTCATCGCTCCAGACTGAGCTTGTGACCATAGCCAACGCCCTTGACTGCTTCATCCAGCAAGAAGCTGACCATGCCCTTATTCTCTCTGATTCTAAAGGCGCCTTACAGGCCATCAAGAAGCCACTCCTCAGAGACAATATTCGCATCATCACGACCATCCTCAGCCACTACCACAGGATAACCAGCCTTGGAAAAGCCATCACTCTTGCCTGGATTCCCAGCCACGTCGGCATCAAGGGAAATGAGGAAGCCGATCAAGCCGCCAAACAAGCCACTCTCAGAGCAGAAATCCAGATATCTCTGTCTCCTGGGATGCAACAGATTAAAAATAAAGCCACCAAGTCACTCCTTAACACCTTAATAACTAAACACAACCTGTGCACAGACATTGGCTCCCCCTCCACCTGGTGGTACAAAGCCACCACTGATCTTCGGTGTATCACCCTGCCGAAGAGCCTTCGACGAAGCACTGAGGTCAATGTGTACCGTCTGAGACTCGGGTACAAGTGCACCTGGCAAATAGTAGAGAATATCATCAAGGAATGCACCTTTTGCTAGGTAGCCTCACCACATCCACTGCTACACTACATCCTGGAATGTGATTCTTTTTCAGAGATTCGACGGAAAACTGGTGCCCCCGCAACATCTAGCGAAGACCCAAATGCCCTTCAGGTTGCTAGCTCCATCATCAGACTAGCAACAAATAACCACATGAACAGTCTATCAAATATTATCAGACAATACCCTCCACCAAGATAGCCATGCAATAACTCTTTCTCTCTCCCCCAAAACAGGAATTCATTTATGTTGTTTGATGTAAACTAATAATTCACAACTGAATATTTATGCTCTCCGTTATCTTTGCAGTTTGGCACAATCTCACCTGCGGGCCAATTAGGAAAGTCCGATCATCACCAATAAGAACTCACCCCACCTCCTCACCAACAGGAAAGCCCATTCGCCAGCAAGAGCGAATACCACGTACACTCCGAAGAAAATCTCACCCCACCTGCGGGCCACAAGTGGAAGGTCCGCTCACCCTCAAGGGTGAACATCCAACAAACAAAAAAAAATCATAACCATGAAGGAATTTAAAGACTGTCACCATATCCCCCCTTACTCTTCTAGCTTCGAGTGATGGCAAGTCTAATTCCCTCAGCCTCTCATCATAACCGAGATTGCATATTTCTGGCACCAGTTTCGTGGCATGTCTTTGAACTTTTTCAAGCTTAGCTATGTGCTTTTTCAAGTGCGGATTCCAAAAGGGGGCTGCATATTCGAGTTTTGGCCTCACATAGGTTACATAAATATTTCTGAACATTTCCTTGTCCATGTGCCTGAAGGCTACCCTTACATTTGATAAGAATGCATATGCTGCCCTTACTACGCCATTTATATGTATTTCTGGAGACAAATCTGCCAGTATGTTTACTCCTAGATCTCTCTCATTTTCTGTCTCTTGAAGTTGTACTCCAGCCACCGAGTAGTCAAACTTGGGCCTTCTTGCACTTGTACCCATTCTCATTACCTTACATTTTGAGGTATTGAATTTCATTAGCCACTTTTCTGACCACTCATGCAGATTATTTAGATCCTCCTGAAGTTCTCTACCATTGTTCTCGTTTTTTACTTTCTTCACAATCTTTGCATCATCTGCAAACATATTCATGAATGAATTTACAGACTCTGGTAGGTCATTTACATATACAAGGAACAAAAGTGGCCCTAAAACTGAACCCTGTGGAACTCCACTACTAATACTTCTCCATTCAGACACTGAGTGTCTTACTCTGACCCTCTGTTCCCTTCCTTCTAAGTAAGTTTTTATCCATTCCAAGACATTTCCACCTATTCTAGCCATTGATTGCAGCTTCCTAATAAGCCTCCCATGTGGAACAGTGTCAAACGCTTTCTGGAAGTCTAGGAATATGCAATCTGCCCAGCCCTCTCTTTCCTGTAAGATTTGGCTTACCTCATCATAAAATTCTAATAAGTTTGTTACTGTTGATCTTCCTTCTCTGAAGCCATGTTGCCTCACTGACAAAAAGTTGAAGGATTCCAAGTGAAGAGAGATATGTTTCCTTAGTAGTTTCTCCATAAGTTTGCAAGCTATGCTGGTCAAGGAAACTGGTCTATAGTTCAGAGCCGTATCCCTCCTTCCCTTTTTGAAGATAGGTATCACATTTGCTTGTTTCCAGCATCTTGGAATCTCCCCCGACTCCAGTGACTCCTTAAATATGATACTTAGTGCCACTGATATTGTGTTTGCGCATTTTTTAAGCACATGAGGGGATATGTCATCAGGACCTGTAGCTTTATGAACATCTAAATCCATCAGCGCTTTGCATACCTCTGTGGCTGTAAGGTTGATGTTCTCTAATACCGGCCCTTGAGCTTCTATCACTGCAATCTGAGGGGGTGGGGTATTTTCTACTGTAAATACTGACTGAAACTCCTTGTTCAATTCTTTGCAGATCTCTTCGTCCATCTCAGTGATGCTTCCATCCTCTCTCTTTAGCCTTAAAACCTGTTCTTTTACCTTCAGTTTTCCTCTGATAAAGCTGTGGAAAAGCTTGGGATTTTCTTTAGCCTTCCTGGTGATGTCCCTCTCATAATCTCTCTCTGCCTCTCTCCTTTTACTTAGGTAGTCGTTTCTTGCTCTTTTGTAGGTTTGCCAGGCATTTATGTTTTTTCTCCTCCTATACCTTTTCCAGCATTTGTCTCTCCACTCCTTAGCTCTTTTACACCCATTATCGAACCATTTCTCTCTGGCATGAATTACACCTACTTTGGTGACAGGTATGCAGCAATCTACTATCTTCCCATATTTCTCACAAAAGATGTCATACATTTCTTGTACAGATTTGTTGTAAAATAAGGTTTTCCAGTCAATAACTGCAAAAAGCTCATTCATTTTGATGTAATCTCCTTTCCGATAGTTCCTCCTCATGTCCTCAGTGCCTCTACTCTCAGGAAGAATGTCTTCAATGATATACTCCATCAACAACACACAGTGGTCACTCTTTCCAATTGGTGGTTCAAACTCAATATTTTCAATATCCAACACATTATCTGTGAACACTAGATCAAGTAGTGATGGCTCATCCCCACCCCTGGCCCTTGTTGGTTCCATTACATGTTGGTGTAGGAAATTCCCTTGTACGCAATCTAGGAATCTTGCCCCGAATGAGTCCTCACCACTGTGTGGGTCAAGATTTATCCAATCTATCTCTTTATGATTAAAGTCTCCCATAATCAAAATCCTACATTTTTTCTCCCGTGCCATGTTAACAACTGAGTTTATGACTTCAATAGTACCTATATGACTTTCCTCATAAATTTCAAGCCTATTTTGGTTCCTTGGTGGGTTGCATACAACAGTTAATATAATGCTCTCTGACCCAGTATTTATGCGAGCAACAAGAAATTCCCTGAACTCACTTTCTATAGCCAAGTTTATTTCTTCAACTTGAATCCTCTCACTTATGAGAAGTGCTATCCCTCCACCAGTCCTCTCAGATCTTTCGACCCTTAGTATTCTGAAGCCCTTAGGAAAAACTGTGACACTGTTTATGTCCTCACTCAACTTAGTCTCTGTAATTGCTACTATATCTGCCTTACTGTTGTGGATCCTATCTTTTAATTCTACTGCCTTACCAGCTAATCCATCAGCATTTGTGTATAACAATCTTAATGAGGCCCCATCCCCTGATCTTCTGTCATTATCTTCTTTATCTCCCCTTTGTCTGGAAGTATTCTGTAACGAAAATTTTTCTTCTCTTCTTCATTTCTTTCATCATTTAACCTTCTTGCCTCTTGCAACAAGTTTTTGATCTTTCCCATCTCTTCCTGTGTTCTGTATCGTCTAATGAACACTTCTTTGCATTCTTGAAGGTCTTTTAGACTTTTTTTTCTCAACAATATTTCCCTACATGTTTCCCCTCTCTCAAAGGTTACTTTTGTTGGTCTCGGCTTTCCTTCCCTCGAATATTTACCTAGTTGGTGTATGTTTACAATATCCTCAGGACCACATACTACTCCAAGCTTTCTTATCAGGTCTACAACCCTAGCTTTATTTTCTTCAAGTCTCCCCTGCCATGTTGGCTCCTGGGATTCACTTATGCCTGAGATTACCACTGTCTTCTCCTTATCAAGTGCCTGTCTGATGAGTGGGTTTGCCCTTTCCATCACAACGTCTTTCATTTTTTCGATTACTGTCTCTTTATTGTCAACTGTTTGTATGTTTTCCAGTGCCACCACCTTTACAGCCTCTTTTACTGCCACATTTCCCTTTAGTGCATCAGCAAAGGACGTTTTCATGGCATCATTTTCCATATTCAGCTCCTGGAACTCTTTTCTGAACTGTTCAATGTTTTCCTTAATCTGAACATTCCAAGCAGCAATCTCGTCTCTCTCAGAAGAGAGCAGTGAACTAACATCTAATTCCTTTAGGTTGTCATTTAGCTGTTTGTTTTTATCTTCTTGTTTAGAAATTCTAGATTCTAGTTGACTCTTTTCCCCTTCCAGCTTCTTTATTCTTTTTTCTAGTTCCTTTCTCTCCTGCCCTTGTGCTTTATTTGCTTCCTCCAAAGATCTTATTTGTTCTCTGAGTGTTTCATTCTCTTTCATTTCTCCATCCATATTCCGAATTTTATCATCAAGGCTTATAACCATTTCCTCTAACTTCTTGATTCTCTGTTTAAGTCCCCTGATGACTACCCCTTCTCCCGACCCATGGGTGGGAGAGGTTTGGGACAGAGATGGCTTCATTTTTATGTTCTCCCTCTCACAGAATATAGAAAGAAGACGAGAAAGAGGAAAAAAAAGAAAAGAGAAAAACTTCTAATTTAGCTTCACACAGAATTTTTATATCTCCATATAAGTGCTATTTAGTGACTCAGTTTGTCTCTTTTCTGGTAACACACATCTTAACTTAAAAACTTGACCATGGTAATTTAAGTATAAAATGAAAAAGAAAAACAAAAGTCAAACCTGAAGGAAAATTCGAATTTTTGTTTGAGGTGGCACCCACCTGTTTCTGTTATATATTCTTCCTAACTGATAAACTGACTTGCTAACCAAGATATGTTATCACGGGATTAGACTTTACATTTAATTCAATATATATACAAAATAACAAAATAGTAAAAGAGAAAGCTAAAAGAAAAGCAAAAAAAATGAAGAAAATAAGACTGCTGTACTACTTGGCAACTTAACTCAGTACTGTTGACAGGTGGGTATTTGGTAATTTTTTTTTCTTTTATTATTCAATTATTTCGTGTATCAAACTAACTAACTAGTTACTATAAATGGGAAGGATACTGATTTTAACAATATATAGAACCACAGGATCAGGTAAAACGGCTTAAGAGCTTTCCCCAGTTTACACAAAAAATTAGGTAATGTGATGTGATGGCTCCACCTCTGGCAACTCTTCTAGATTTCCCTCAAGGCAGAACTGGACGGCAGCTTCTCTCTCTTCTTCACGAAAAAGTTCTCAATTTTTTTTCCTTTAATATGACAGTCTCGTCTTACAACAAATATAAGTTTTTGTACTCACAATACTCTGCAGGATTTCAGATTTATGGAAATTATGGTAAAGTTTTCCACTAAGCACTTAGTCACTC
>JAXCGZ010020917.1:57500-65000 GCA_037179515.1 Halocaridina rubra | reverse complement strand
TTTGAAAGGTCTGAGAGGACTGGTGGTTGGATACCATTGATTATAAGTGAAAGATGTCAGGCTGAAGAATAAACTTTGTTATAGAAAGTGAATTCAAGGAATTTCTTGTTACTCACATAAACACTGGGTCAGTGAGCATTTTAATAGCTATTCTATATAACCCACCAAGGAATCAACATACGATAGAGTTTTATGAGGAAAGTCATATAAGTACTACTGAAGTTATAAACTCAATTGTTAACATCTCACGGGATAGATAGAGTAGAATTTTTATTATGGGATAATTTAATCATTGAGAGATAGATTGACCCACACAGTTGGAAGGATTCTTTTGGGGCATGATTCTAGATTGTGTACAAGGAAATTTCCTTCAACATGTTCTCGAACCAGTGAGGATCAGTGGTGAGGATGAGCCAGCCTGCTTGATCTAGTATTTACAGATAATATGTTGGCTATTGGTAAAATTGAGAATGAGCCACCAACTGGCAAAGGTGACCTCTGTGTGATGGAATATATCATCGAATATGTTCTGCCTGTGAGTGGGGGAACTGATAAGGGAAGGAGAAGGAACTATCCAAAAGGAAAATTACAACTATATAAATTATGTTTTTGAAGTTCTTCACTAGCTGGACTTAGTTAACAATAAATATGTACAAAAGATGCAAGAAATTGTTTTTGAAGAATGTGTGACGAGAGGTATTTGTTGCATACCATCCACCAAAATAGGAGTTAATAATTCAAGAGAGAGAATTTTTCAAAAATGATTGTAAGAGAGCTAAGGAGTGGAGAGATAAATGCTGGAATAGGTATATGAGAATAAAAACTATAAATGCCTGGCAGACTTACAAACTACCAAGAAATGATTACCCAAGTGAGAGAGAGAGAGAGAGAGAGAGAGAGAGAGAGAGAGAGAGAGAGAGAGAGAGAGAGAGAGAGAGAGAGAGAGAGAGGAGAGAGAGAGAGAGAGAGAGAGAGAGAGAGAGAGAGAGAGAGAGAGAGAGAGAGAGAGAGTATGAAAGAGTTATTTAGTAAGTTGGCCATATCACCAGCCACTCGTTGAAACGACTACGACTGAAGGTATAACGAATTCAACAAGAACTGGTCCAGACAGCTCCAGGTTGAGTGTTCCTTCAGGACGGCTCTTTCCTTATGCCTACATCCACACCGAATATTCTGGTGCATTAATTACAAATCTCTTGCTATCCCATTACACTTGATCACAACACTCCCCATTTCTGTTTCTTTTTGCTCTCTTTTTCCTCATATTTGCTATATTTATGGAAGGTCCACAGCTTGTGGCCCCCGGCACCAAGCATAGAGGGGTGTTAAGAATCTCCGGGGATCTTGGTGACTCCACTACCGGATTGAGGGTAGACACGCCTGATGGTAGCAATGGTTCTACCCTTAAGCTTGCACCTCCTGATAGATTTGCTTCTTTCACTCTTCACAATTCTACATTCGTGGCCTGAGCTCTAATCTTTTGTCTGTGGAACAGCACTAGGGTACTTCCTTCCCTAACCTCTTCCTTCTCGCTGAAACCCAACTGTCTAGCCATGCTTCTACTGACCCATTTCAAATCTCTCACTATAACCTGTACTCTCGTTTTCATTCCAAAGATAGGGTTTGTGTTTACTGCAACACTAACACACCTATTGCAATGTTCATGGACCTTGAATCTCCTGACTTTGATGTTCTCTGGCTAAAAACTATCTCCCCACTATCACTATATTAACTTGCTTCTTCTATTGTTCTCCAAACTCCACTGACTTTGTGTCTCTCTTTGAATATCTGTCCTTTAACCATGAGTCCTTGATGTCTTCTCACCTGCATGCTAAAGTTCTCTATATTGAAGACTTCACTGTACACCACTGTGTGGCTTAATTCTTGTCACACTGATGTGGGAGGAAGTGAGGCACTTGATTTCTATATTAATCATGATCTGGAGCAAATTATCAAACATCCTACTCGTGTTACCGATTAACACGAACATGCAGCCAACACTCTTGACCTATTTCTTTCTTCTAACCCTTTAAAATACTATTATTCTGTGTTTTCCCCTCTTAGTAAATCTGACTACTCTGTAATCTCAATCTTTTCCATTTTGCTCCCCCTCCACCAATCCCTCCTACTCAGTGCCTCCTTTAGCACTTTGAGCGTACCAAACTTGAAGGTTTATGTAACTTTTTCTCTTTGACTTCCCGAGGGATGACTACTGCTTTCAGTCCCACAACCCTGATCAGGTAGCCCTAATAGTTGCCGAGATCATAACCTCGGGAATGGAGGTGTACATCCCAATCATCTTCAAAATCTTTTTCTCCCTCTAAAGTTTGGTTTGACCGTGCCTTCTCCATGACTATTCAAGCCAGGAATCGGGCATGCCAGTCGTACCAAGTCTCTCCTTCTGATTTAAATCACTTTGCTTTATTGTAGCTAGGAATCGCTGTACTGCTCAGATTCGAAGGTCTAAGGTTTCCTTTATAAGAAGGAAAGTTGATCCCCTTAAGTCCTTGATCACTGACAAATGTTTCTGGTCCTTAGCCATTACACCTCTCCGAAAACTTCTGTAACTCAAGCTTTCCCCGTCTGATTCGTTCTGATGATTCTATAGCTTGCTCTCACTCTGAAAAGCCACTCTCTTTGGCTCTCATTTTTCTTCTAACTCTTCCGTTAACGATTCCAGTGCACCTGTTCCTCAGCCGCTTCCCCTCTCTAACCCTATGCCCTCCCTTATCCTTTCTTAACGCAAAGTTCATAAGATTCTTCGCTCTCTAAAGACGAATAAGGCATCTGGTCCCGATGGTATCCCTGCAGAATCCTTAAGAAGTTTACTGATGAACTGGCTCCCGTGCATTGCTGCATTTTTTACCTCATTCTGTCAACCAGTATCTATCCTTCATCTTGGAAACATGTTCTAGTGCAACCTGTTCCTATGAAGTGTGACAGCTCTATTCCTTCGAACTACTGACATATTGCCCTAACCTCTTCTATTGCTAAAATTTTCGAAACTTTGCTCCATGCTCATTTCTTGAAACGCCTTGAATCTATCTCACTTATCTTCGATCACCAATACGGCTTCCACAAGGCAATATTCACTGGTGACCTCTTAAATTATCTTATTCATGCATGGTCATCTTCTCTGAGGAACTATGGGGAATCCTATGTCATCGCTCTTGATATCTCTAAGGTTTTTGACAGAGTCTAGCAAAAGACTCTGTTGGCCAAACTTCCTACCTATGACTTTACCCCTTCTCTCTGTTTTCTGATTTCCAGTTTACTTTATGACCATTTTGTATCTGTAGTTGTTGAAGGTTCAACATTTAGTCCATTCCCTGTTACAAGTGGTATTCCACATGGCTCTGTTCTTTCACCTACTCTGTTCCTTCTATTCATCAATGATCTTCTACAGCCCCCATCTTCCTCTCTTCTTCACGTCTTTGCCGACGATTCTACCCTTCACTTTTCCTCTGCCTTTTCTTCTCAATCTTCATCTGCTACTCGTAATCATTGTCGTATCACTCTTTCTTCTACTCTCAACTCCGATTTGCAGAGGGATCTCAATAAGGTACCTAAAATTTAGTGAACTGAATGCCTTCAAGACAGTTTCTGGCTATCTCTTTGTCTTCTTCTTCTCCTGATATCCCTATTGTCTTCATAACTAACTAAATTTACCCTCTTAACTCTATCAACATATAAGGAATCCCTATAGCCTCTAGCTTGGCTTGTAGGAATCACATAATCCAAAACTCTAAATCTGCATCCAAAAAACTGGAGGTTCTGTGTCATTTTCATCATTACTTTTCCTCTTTACAATTACTAAAATAACCATCCGGAGTCTGTAAATGCATTATGTATGTGTTTGCAGATGATTCATAGATTGTGAAGAAAGTAAGAAACGAGAACAATGGTAGAGAACTTCAGGAAGATCTATATCTGCATGAGTGGCCATAAAATTGTCTTATTAGATTAAGTACTACTAAATGCAAGGTAATGAAAATGGGTACAAGTGCAAGAAGGCCCAAGTATGGGTACTCAATAGTAAGTGCAGAATTTCTAAAACAAAGAATGAGAGTTATCTAGGAGTAAACATATTGACAGGTTTATTTACGGAAATGCATATAAATGGCATACTACGGACTGCATACCGTTTCTTTATAATGTAATGGTATCCTTCAGACACTTGGGCAATGAATTGTTCAGATATGTTTATGTAACTTTTATGAGACCAAACCCTGATTATGCAGTAACATTTTGGAACCCACACAATAAAAATGTTTACAAAGAAGCTGGAAAGTGTTCAAAGACATGCTTCTAAACTGGTGACAATAATACGCGATATCAGTTTTGGAAAGAGGCTGAGGGAGTTAGACTTACCATCCCTTGAATCTTGAAGAATGATGGGGGATATGGTGACGGTTTTTAAATTTCCTCATGATTTTGACAAAGTAGATAGGGATTGCTATTTTAATATGGTTGGCTATAAAAGTCGAGGTCATACTTTGAAGCTCCGTAAGAAAACTTTTCTGCAAGATGTAAGAATACTTTTTTTAGTGTAAGAATAGTTGATGCCTGGAATTCGATATGGGGTCAAGTAGTTATTGGTAACTCCATTCTTAGTTTTAAGGACAAATATGGCAAGTATCAATGAGTATAAAAATGAAACCAACCAGGAGACAGGGAGCTAAAAGCATACGCTCTTTTGCTTATACAATATTAGGTAATTATAATTAGGTAATTACACACACATACACATACACACTAACTTACATTCATGCATCTTCAAACAGACCGACAGATAGAAAGGAATTCATGCATACATTCATACATACATACATACATACATACATACATACATACATACATACATACATACATACATACATACATACATACATACATACATACATACATACATACATACATACATACATACATACATCTGCAAGTGCGTGTGTGCATACATACATACATACATACATACATACATACATACATACATACATACATACATACATACATACATACATACATACATACATACATACATACATACATACATGCATACATACATACATACATACATACATACATACATACATACATACATACATACATACATACATACATACATACATACATACATACATACATACATACATATGCAATTGCATACATACATACATACATACATACATACATACATACATACATACATACATACATACATACATACATACATACATACATACATACATACATACATACATACATACATACATACATACATACATACATACATACATACATACATACAGATAGATAGATTTTCTAAAATGCTGGCAAAAGACATCATGGAAAGTTGAATCAATGCCATGGTATATTCACCTTAAATATGACCTGAGGTCACCTTTACAGCCTTTAAAGGTGTCCTTTCTTTGGTCTCAGAGGGAATTTCTATTTGACCCCCTCTCTTCGAAGTCACAATTTACCGTAGTTGCAATTACATGCAGAAAATATAAAAGAAAGTGGAAGACATTTGGGTGTGTGTTTGTGTGTGTGTGTGTGTGTGTGAGAGAGAGAGAGAGAGAGAGAGAGAGAGAGAGAGAGAGAGAGAGAGAGAGAGAGAGAGAGAGAGAGAATGTTTCTGATGACTGATTTTGTTAAATGTATGTGTTAGAATAAGACCCATAATTGCTCTTTTCTATAAGATTAGGTTAGATTAGGTCAGGTTAGGTTAGGTTAGGTTAGGTTAGGTTAGCTTAGCTTAGCTTAGCTTAACTTAGCTTAGCTTAGCTTAGGTTAAGTAAAGGGGCTCTGGTAGTGAGGAAAAGTAATGGTAAAGTTTACTCCCATGACTGCTTTAGTCAGTGAGAGATTTTTTTTTTAATAATTGCTTTCAAATATTAGTCTAGGTATAGGTTAAGTTAGGTTAAGCTAGAGTAGGCCAAGTTAACCAAGTTGGGTTAGCTAAGATGAGTCTGGGGGTGTAGCACCTTAGTTAGACAAGATTATACTAGAAATTAATCCCATAAGTGAGTTAGATACTGAAAAGTGAAGCAGCATTGGGTCTGGTCAGCACTTGGACAGGTGTGCGAGGAATGCAGTTAGCACATGAGGGGACCACCATAGAGTAGAAGTAGTGTTCGATACGGGAAAGTGAAGAAACCACGTTTGAGCCAGCGGAGGAGGGTTAGGAAAGGCATCCAGCGTTAATCTATCAGCTTCAGTTCGTCTGTGTCTACCCTAAAATTGGGACTAATTGTAACACATAAATACGAAGAAAATAAAAAAATAAGTTAGAGAGATTTTGCTGATAGATAGGAGGGAGATATACTCAAAAGCAGCGCTTATTTCCGACGTACATAAGTATCAAAATCGATCATTTCATACTGATAACTATTAGATTAACCTCATATCATTGTCCAAACAATTACTGCTTCAACTTCACTATTACCAGCATAAACACAATTTTATAAGTTATGCACCACTCTGTCCGTAATTAATTCGGTCAGTTTCACTCACCATTAAACCTGTAATTGTGCCAATTACTGAGGTAATTAGTGATGCTTTAACATGGCATCATGTTGGCACTGAGGCAGTAATATCATGCATAATTACATTCATGGATATTTTTGTGCTCCAGTTTTACGTCACGGACTCCCTTTCATCTGTTAAGGACTGAAAATATGCCTATTTGGAAGGACTCTGGTCTTAGCAGTGTGCCAGGTACCCTGGGTGAATGCCCTTTACAACCTCAGACCTAGGCTGGTCTTGAACCGACGATCTGACGAAACAAAGTTGCGTGTTCTACCACTTGGCCAAGGTGGCCACACAGTCTTAGATATTTATGAAACTATTAATATTTTCTTGTTATAAGGAAAATAAAATATTGATTAATTATAAATTGCGTAATTTACTGTTGTTTATGTAAAGGTATTTAAAGCTAATTAACTTATTTCTGTATAACTTTGTGTGTTATTTTCCACTGCAGAAAACTCACACCGTAGTGCATGATCTCTCTCTCTCTCGCTCTCTCTCTCTCTCTCTCTCTCTCTCTCTCTCTTAAACACACACACACACACACACACACATCACTTGAGGAAAAGAATCGCATCTAGTTGGAAATCGAAGGAACTGAGATTGGAGACGAAAGTTCAACACTCGATATTTTCCTCAAGAGCGAAACTGACGAAAGCAAACAAATTCAGGGTAACATCTGCAGGAAATCTGGGTTTTATTTTGGATTCTAAAAACAAATTAGAATTCTTTGGGTTTACTTTTAGCTGTTCTTTGGTTTACTTAGACTTATGTACTTTCAAAAAGTTTACTTTGTTTTTTGGGGGGTTACTTTTATTTGCTCTCAATTTTTTATCTATCTATCTATCTATCTATCTATCTATCTATCTATCTATCTATCTATCTATCTGCATGCGTGTCTGTCTCTCTGTCTGTCTGTCTAATTAGCTATCTATATATTTATCTATCTATCCATTTATTTATCTA
>JAXCGZ010020917.1:42500-45000 GCA_037179515.1 Halocaridina rubra | reverse complement strand
ACCAAAACCCCTTCGTATGCCTTGGTTCTTTGCGTAGAAGAAAAACGCGGCAGGGGGTCAATCTCAGCTTCCTTGCTCTGCCCCATTCAGTTAACTTTTACTGTCGATATTCTAAAGGGCTAAACAGACGATCAATATTACTGACAGTATTTCCTGTACTGTCATTATTACTGTCGGTGTGTCCATCATATGGACGTAGTAGTTCACACCAATAGAATAGTGTCAGTATTTTTACTGACAGTAATAATGATCGTCTGTACCCACCTTCAGACATCACTTGGAAAGACTTAAGCTTAAAAAAGGAAATAGGAATTATCTTTGTGTTTGTGTGTGTGTGGTTTTTTTTTAGCGAATAATCAAGAGGAAGTATTCCACTTAACCTGACCCCAAACACAAAAATCCTCATAGCTTAAGTGAAAGGCGTTGTGGCCTTCGGTTTTAAAAAGGGGTTTACACTGTCAAACGGTTCGTCGAACGCGGTTCGACAAACCGTTTGACCGTGTAAACCCCCCTTAAGAGGCAACCACGAGCCAAATTTAGCGACATATAGCTTGGAATTTCCCATTGGAATTCCAGGATTACCATTCTTATTTTGCAGGAATTAGTTTCATGTGGGAATTTTGTTCTTTAACCCCTAATTCTGTGAAAATTCCATTCTTAATCCCCTGCCTCCAACATGAAATGTGTTCACCCCTATTTGAATGGGGATTAACTGTAACATAAAAGTGACTTAATCCATGCGGATTACTTAAATTACTTAAATCCCTGAAAAAATACAGAAACTATATCACAAAAACGACACATGAAAGCACGCGTAAATTACAACACAGATGCTGTACTTAGCCAAACTTAACCTAACCTAACCTAGCCTAACCTAACCTAACCTACTCTTGTATAATTATGTTGTCATATGAAGTCGCAACATAAAGGTTGTACCTTACTAAACCCAACGAAAACTAGTCTCCCCTTACGTAACCCATCTAAACCTAACCTAACTCTTTTTGTAATGCTAATTCATATGCTGTCAGTATAAAGAATTTAAGTTTTGCCAATTAATACGTGGTTTCGGTTTTACGTCACGGACTCCCTTTTCTACCAAGGCCGAGGACAGTTGCCCTCTTGCGTAGGACTTGCTTTGGAAGATGTATCCTTACCCTGAGTGCATGCCCTTGCTAACGTCAGACCGTGACTTAACGCCTCAGAGTCGCGGACGCTACCGCTTGAGCCACGGTGACTACTTGCCAATTAATAC
The DNA here is from genome assembly GCA_037179515.1 of Halocaridina rubra. Taxonomy (NCBI): domain Eukaryota; kingdom Metazoa; phylum Arthropoda; class Malacostraca; order Decapoda; family Atyidae; genus Halocaridina; species Halocaridina rubra. The sequence continues at coordinate 43,748 of JAXCGZ010020917.1, read as the reverse complement.
ATAATTAATATATATTTCAATAACCCGACTCTCCATTATATAAATTGCATTGTAGTGAATATATTAATAATTTGTTGTACATGGATAACACTGGTATTCTTGGCATGACACAAACATATTTCCAAAGCAAATAGGTTCATGGCAGTGCCACTGGTCAAAATGCCTTTCCTGGTTACTAAGGCAACTAACAATCAGACCGGAAGGTGACAGATCAACGATCATTCCCACTGCAAGGCATTAAAAAGGGGATCCAGAATTAATTCCCCAGCTTTAGCCTGTCTGCATCCACCTCCTAATAAAGATTTAATAGTGACACATAAAATGTAAACAAAATATCAAAGCAATAAATAAATCATCTATTGGGGCATTTAATCCAATTGATGCTTTAATCAAGCAACTTATATGTCAATCTTCACACGACGTTTTGAGGAAGAGAGAGAGAGAGAGAGAGAGAGAGAGAGAGAGAGAGAGAGAGAGAGAGAGAGAGAGAGAGAGAGAGAGAGAGAGAGAGAGAGAGAGAGAGAGAGAGAGAGAGAGAGAGAGAGAGAGAGAGACAGACAGACAGACAGAGAGAGTGAGTGAGTGAAAAAACTCCTTTTGTTGAACATTTCTGTGCATGCTTAGAGAGAGAGAGAGAGAGAGAGAGAGAGAGAGAGAGAGAGAGAGAGAGAGAGAGAGAGAGAGAGAGAGAGAGAGAGAGAGAGAGAGAGAGTCAGTGAGTGAGTGAGTGAAAAAACTTCTTTGCTGTACATTTCTCTGTATACTTTTGAGCACATTAAAACCAAATAACTTTATTAAGCTCGATCTCCGAAAATTACTTAAATAGATAACAGTCCTCTTGCAGAGACACCTGGTAACACAGCACATACAGTAAGTGCATATTTAGATGTACGTTTACAGTGGTGGAACAGTATACTCACTAGCTCAGGATTGCCCCATCTACAGACATTGCCCAACCTGCATCTCTCATCTCAAAAACCCTCAATTTTTTCTTTGTGTATTATGTGTTACTATTACTCCCCGTTATGGGGAGGACACGGACAGCTTGGAGCTGGGGAATTTAGCCAGAATGCCCTTCCTAACCCCCTGGGCTGGCTTAATTGCGTATCTGTCACCATCGGAGTCGAATATTCAAACCACTACGCTACTGCGGTCACCATTTCAAAAACACGAAATGGCATTAGATAAATAATGAATAGAATCCTCGTACATATTAACAGACTCTCTTATAAAAGAGACGTAATTATT
>JAXCGZ010020917.1:25000-27500 GCA_037179515.1 Halocaridina rubra | reverse complement strand
ATCATGTTGGAAGGTTTGATTTCTCTCAGAAGCTCAGTTTCAAAATATTCCATATACAAATTGACTAAAATTGTTAATCCCTCAGGTCTCATGAGTCCTTTTGTTTATGTCTCCTCCTTCTTTGTTATTTTGTCTCAGTTGTGCTTGAGAAGGGATCCAGTTAGGATCCAAAATATAGCATTGTTTTTTAAGTTTTGTTTCACTGATGGGCTTCCTTACTATATATATATATATATATATATATATATATATATATATATATATATATATATATATATATATATATATATATATATATATATATATATATATATATATATATATATATATATATATATATATATATATATACATATATATATATATATATATATATATACATATATATATATATATATATATATATATATATATATATATATATATATATATATATATATATATATATATATATATATATATGTATATATATATCTATACATATATCTATATATATATATATATATATATATATATATATATATATATATATATATATATATATATTTACATAAATAAGTCAAAACTGTTAGCATACAGCACTAAATAGTAAGGAAGCCCATCAGTGACACAAAACTTATAAAACAATGCTATATTTCGGTTCCTAACTGGATCACTTCTCAGTTCTGCTTGAGAAGGGATCCAGTTAGGATCCGAAATATAGCATTGTTTTATAAGTTTTGTTTCACTGATGGGCTTCCTTACTATAATATATATATATATATATATATATATATATATATATATATATATATATATATATATATATATATATATATATATATAAATATATATATATATTTATATATATATATATATATATATATATATATATATATATATATATATATATATATATATATATATATATATATATATATATATATATAATATATATATATATATATATATATATATATATATATATATATATATATATATATATATATATTTATATATATATGGATGGATGAATATATATATATATATATATATATATATATATATATATATATATATATATATATATATATATATATATATATATATATATATATATATGTTAGTGCTTATTTGAAAAATCATAACAGAAAAATAGAATAAATAAGTAGAGTAGAATAGAATAGGTTAGACATGCTGAAAATACAATTCAAAAATGGAGCTGCCTCGTGTGTGCCAGTAGGCATGTTGCAGTGTCCTCTGTTCTTATGTTCTTATGTTAAAACAGAGGGTTTGCATAAATGGAGAGAAATCAGAGTGGGGCTCGGTTACTAGCGGGGTACCACAAGGCTCGGTACTGGGTCCCCTATTATTCATCGTATATCTAAATGATCTGGATTCGGATATCAGTAATAACCTAAGTAAATTCGCAGACGACACTAAAATAGGTAGAACTATAAATGGAAAAGAAGACATTCATGATTTACAGGAAGATCTAAATAGATTATCTGAATGGTCGGACAAATGGCAAATGGAATTTAATGTTGAAAAATGTAAAGTAGTTAAAATGGGTACTATAAAAGACAATACTAGTTATAAGCTAAATAACCATGAAATCATGAGTTCTCAGTGTGAAAGGGATTTGGGAGTTCTTGTGAGTAGTAGTCTTAAGCCAAGAGAGCAATGCACAGCAGTCAGAAATAAAGCAAACAGAATTTTAGGATTTATCTCAAGAAGCGTTAGCAATAAGACGGAAAAAGTTATTTTGCAGCTCTATCTTGCATTAGTTAGGCCCCATTTAGATTATGCTGTGCAATTCTGGTCACCCTATTATAGAATGGAAATTGAATCCTTGGAGAGAGTGCAGCGAAGAATGACCAAGATGATACACAATATCAGAAATCTACCATATGAGGACAGATTAAAAAAACTTAATCTACATTCTCTAGAGAGGTGAAGAGTTAGGGGGGATATGATTGAAGTGTATAAATGGTTTAAAGGGATTAACAAGGGAGATATTAATAAAGTTTTAAAAATTCATGATCAAACCAGAACTCGTAATAATGGATTTAAGCTTGATAAATTTAGGTTCAGAAGGGAAATTGGTAAAAATTGGTTTGGTAATAGAGTAGCAGATGCATGGAACAAGCTTCCTAGTATGATAGTAAGTGCCAATACCTTAGACACCTTCAAATGTAGATTAGATAGACATATGACAGAGGTAGGGTGGGTATGAATAGGTTAGTGCTTATTAGAAAAATCATAAAAAGAAAAATAGAATAAATAAGTAGAGTAGAATAGAATAGGTTAGACATGCTGAAAATACAATTCAAAAATGGAGCTGCCTCGTGTGTGCCAGTAGGCATGTTGCAGTGTCCTCTGTTCTTATGTTCTTATGTTAAAACAGAGGGTTTGCATAAATGGAGAGAAATCAGAGTGGGGCTCGGTTACTAGCGGGGTACCACAAGGCTCGGTACTGGGTCCCCTATTATTCATCGTATATCTAAATGATCTGGATTCG
>JAXCGZ010020917.1:0-12500 GCA_037179515.1 Halocaridina rubra | reverse complement strand
GACCTTCCACTTGTGGCCCGCAGGTGGGGTGAGATTTTCTTTGGAGTGTACGTGGTATTCGCTCTTGCTGGCGAATGGGCTTTCCTGTTGGTGAGGAGGTGGGGTGAATTCTTATTGGTGATGATCGGACTTTCCTAATTGGCCCGCAGGTGAGATTGTGCCAAACTGTAAAGATAACGGAGAGCATAAATATTCAGTTGTGAATTATTAGTTTACATCAAACAACATAAATGAATTCCTGTTTTGGGGGAGAGAGAAAGAGTTATTGCATGGCTATCTTGGTGGAGGGTATTGTCTGATAATATTTGATAGACTGTTCATGTGGTTATTTGTTGCTAGTCTGATGATGGAGCTAGCAACCTGAAGGGCATTTGGGTCTTCGCTAGATGTTGCGGGGGCACCAGTTTTCCGTCGAATCTCTGAAAAAGAATCACATTCCAGGATGTAGTGTAGCAGTGGATGTGGTGAGGCTACCTGGCAAAAGGTGCATTCCTTGATGATATTCTCTACTATTTGCCAGGTGCACTTGTACCCGAGTCTCAGACGGTACACATTGACCTCAGTGCTTCGTCGAAGGCTCTTCGGCAGGGTGATACACCGAAGATCAGTGGTGGCTTTGTACCACCAGGTGGAGGGGGAGCCAATGTCTGTGCACAGGTTGTGTTTAGTTATTAAGGTGTTAAGGAGTGACTTGGTGGCTTTATTTTTAATCTGTTGCATCCCAGGAGACAGAGATATCTGGATTTCTGCTCTGAGAGTGGCTTGTTTGGCGGCTTGATCGGCTTCCTCATTTCCCTTGATGCCGACGTGGCTGGGAATCCAGGCAAGAGTGATGGCTTTTCCAAGGCTGGTTATCCTGTGGTAGTGGCTGAGGATGGTCGTGATGATGCGAATATTGTCTCTGAGGAGTGGCTTCTTGATGGCCTGTAAGGCGCCTTTAGAATCAGAGAGAATAAGGGCATGGTCAGCTTCTTGCTGGATGAAGCAGTCAAGGGCGTTGGCTATGGCCACAAGCTCAGTCTGGAGCGATGAGCAGGAGTTTGACAGTCTCCAGGATAGGACGTGGTTTCCAGTGATGAAGGCGGCGGCTGAGGCTCCAGTATCTTGGTTTACTGAACCGTCAGTGTAGTAGACTTGAGAGTTTGGCCTGCTCCAGCTCTGTATTTTGTCCTTATATATGTTTTTAAGGACAAGCGGGTTTACCAAGCTTTTGGGGTTGTCAGGGAGCTCGATCTTTATATCGAGTGGTTGGTCATTCCATGGGGGTGGGCATCTGTATTCAGGAAGCGGTGTGTCTTGTATCTTGGCTAGGATGCTCTCTCTGACTGGCAGTGCTTGCAGGCTAGCGCAGACCTTGGCTGCCCAGGTTCTAGGATGGTGGTTGGGCTGGCGATTGAGGGCTAGATGGAGATTTGTGCCAGCTAGGCATTTATGTTGGGCAGTGGTGGTTTTGGCCACAAGGAGGGTCAGTCTTTGCTGAGCTCTGAGTTTAAGTGGAATGAGTCCCGATTCCATCTGGAGGTTTTCTCTCTTGGTCCACATGGGGGCTCCTAGCATGGTACGTGTGGCGTTGTTTTGAATTACTTCTATTTTGTCCCACTGTCGGTCTTTTAGTAGCCAGAGTGTGGGACAAGCATAGTCAATGAGGCTGCGTATGGCTTGTACATAGAAGGTTCTGAGGACATTAAATGATGCACCATCGTAGAGGCCCGACATCCGACGAAGGATCGCTTGTCGCTGGCTACACCTGTCGCGCAAGTATTGAATTTCTGGTCCAAAGGTTAGTCCTTGGTCGATGATTACACCCAGGTATTGGTGTTTGGTAACCCAGTCCACAGGTTCATTACCTATGACCAGATTAGTGTCTGGTCTCCACTGGTGGATGGGAAGGGCCTTGGTTTTGCGGGCATTGATTCTTACTCCAAGGGAGATGGAGGCTCGGTGAATCTTGGTGAGGCAGCGCTGTGTCTTGTTAGAGTTTCTGTGTCCTATTGTGACAAGGGCAAAGTCGTCCGCATAGTTGAAGAGTTTGGCTCCATGCGGTAGTGCGATGTGCATGAGTTTTTCCATGAGACAATTAAATAGGAAGGGGCTAAGGATTCCACCTTGGGGGGTCCCATTTTCGTGGTTTTTGTAGGTGGAGTAGTGCCCATCTACTTTGACTCGTGCACTACGATTTTGTAGACTCTGCTTGATCCACGAAAGAAGGTTACCTTTGATCTGCTTGGATACGAGAGCAGAGAGTATTGCCGGCACATTGGCTAGTTCAAAGGCCTTCTCTAGGTCTAGAAAAACAATGTAACCACGGCTGTTGTTGAGAAATGATAGCATGGAGGCTATGCATTCTGAGGTGCCTAGGCCAGGCTGGTAGGCAAACATGTTTTCTGGGAAGGGTGGGCATTTCCAGCGGACCCTGTTAAGTACCATCTTTTCTGCCGTCTTGCTCAGGCAGCTTAGGAGGGAGATGGGGCGAGGGTTGTCAGGGTCCTGTGGTTTTGGGATGGGCTGAATGTCTGCTCTGTTCCATGAGGCTGGTCTGATTCTTCGTGTGTATGTCAAATTGATCAGAGAGAGTAGAGCAAGCTCCCCTTGGGGCCCCAGTTTTTGGATCATTGTGTATGTTATTCTGTCGGCACCTGGGGCTGTGTTCTTAGAGCTTTTGCTTACTCTTAGTAGCTCAGTCAGGGAGAATGGAGCATCTGTTTCATCTTCAGTGTTGATGGCCTCTTCTATTTCTTCCCATCTTGCAGTGGTGAGGTCCTGGAGTGTTGCTCTGGTGGTGATGGGGAGCTGGTTAGAGCTTGCTCTATCCGCGAATTTGATGGCGAGTTCTTCTGCTGCCCTGCTAGGATCCCTGTGGGGGGTGATTTTAGGAGGTTTTCCTTTAGCAAAGGAGTTGATGCTCCTCCACATCTGGCCCACAGAGGTGTGAGCATCTAGGTTGGAACACCACTCTAGCCATTTATTCCTCTTGATGTTGCGAGTCTCTTCATGGACATGTTGTTTGACTGCCTGGAGAGTGCGGTAGGAGTCTTCAGTGCGACGTTTCCTGTGCATTTTCCGAATGACGTTGAGCCGGTGGTTGAGTTCTTTAACTCTGTCACAGTAATACCATCTGTCCCGATGAGTGGTGTGTTGTGGTTTGCAGAGGGGTATGGAGGAGTTTGCTGCAGCTTGCAGGGCATTGACTAGCTCGGCCTCTGCTTGGTCGATGTCTTCAGATGGTACGTAGGCTGAAAACCAATTGCTGAGGTGCTCCTGGAATCGGCCCCAGTCGGCCTTCTTGAAATTCCATCGAGGGGGAGGAGCAGGGATTTGGAAGATTTCAGGAATTGGCAGTGTGAGATGGATCCCATAGTGGTCGCTTGTGACCAGGGGATGAACTCTCCATGTGGCGTCCTGCTTTAGGGAATTGGAGACAAAGGTGAGGTCCAGTATTCCACCTCTGTCGTGTGTTGGCTCATGATCGTTGAGCAGGTAGACATCTTCTTGGTCATTCAGCAGGCTCATGATGTGTCTGCCTGCAGCACAGGGGCGCTCATACCTGAATCTTGGGTGGTGCGCGTTGAAGTCGCCTCCTATTACCAAGTCACGATGACTGGTTAGCCCGAAGAGGGTAGTCAGGTCTAAGCTACCTTTCCGTGGTCTGTAAATGTTGCACAGGTCTATGCAGCTGCCTTGAAGTTGGATGTTAACAGCGAGGACGTCGACATCTTCGCCACAGCAGACTGGTCGGGTTATTTCCTTTGCTAATAGGTTTTTCCTGATGAAGGTGGCGCTGCCTCTGTTCTCCCCTGGAGACCAGTGCTGGTAGAATCCATTGTATCCTGAGATTTTTGGAGGGTGTTGCTCTGTGCACAGGGTTTCTTGAACCATGATGACATCAATGTTGTCAGTCTTGGCTATGCCTTCAAGATGTTGTACCTTGTGTCTGAGACCCTGGGCGTTCCAGTGTAGGATCCCGAGATTAGACATCTTGATGATTTGAGGAGGTGGAGGTGGTAGGAGTGGTGGGTTGTTGAGGCTGCTGGTGGGTTCTGGAGACGAGGGCGTTGGCGACAACGGAGTGGGCTACTTCGACGACTTGATTGTAGGCATCTTGGGTGGTGGCTCTGGTATCGAGGAGTCGGACGGCTGCCTGTACGGCTTGAATGAGAAGGTTGGTGAGCTCGTTTACTGTGAAGAGGGTTTGCTGTTTGGAAGAGGAGGCAGAGGAAGGTGTCTGGATAGGCTGTTTAGGTATGGGGGTGTGGGAGTTTTGTCTAGGGTCCCTGGACCTAGTGTGGTGAGTGGGTGTGTGTGTGGTCTGAGTGTTACGTGTGACTGCATTGTGTGTTTGGGTGTTGCGTGGGGTGGAGGTGTTGGTGTGAGTGTTGCGTGTGGGGTTGATGGGAGTGTGAGTGTTGTTTGGGGGGATGGTAGGAGTGTGAGTGTTGTGTGATGGGGTGGATGGAGTTGGTGTGGGGGAGGGAGCTGTAGGAGGTGTGATCTGTGTGTTAGGAGCTGGGTTGGTGTAGTGTGGTGGGTTTTGGTTGGGGAGGTTAGGTGTGAGTGGGGCAGGAGGGGGCATTTGCCAAGGATTGGAGGTGGGGGGAGGAGCTGGGGTGAAGTTGGGGGTGGTGTGATTGGTGACAGGGGCAGAAGGAGAGGTTCTTTGAGGAATCCTCTTCAGCCTTTCTGGGCAGCGGTTGTTCCATGCGTGATGGTTCCCTTTGCAGTTCGGGCACTTGGCAACTGTTGCTTCTTTTGCCTTGAATTTTGTAAGGCAGCGGTCGGTGGAGTGTTTCCCACTGCAGATTCCACATCTCTCTGGGAAATGGCAAGTATTCCTGTGGTGCCCAAATCTTTGGCACCGGAAACATCTTAGGGGTTCTGGGGTGTACTCTCTTATGTAGAACTTGCCCCAGATGCCGAGGTTTACTTGTGAAGGGGGTGGACCACAGATGTGGACCAGAACCTGCTTTGATGGAACGGTTTGGCCCTCTATTTTGGAGGAGCAACGTGAGGCAGCCGTAATGTACGTTTGCTTGGTCAGAAGGTCAACTGACCAAGCAACAGGGAAGCCAATGACTATGTATTTTCTTATTTTTAGTGCAGGGTTCAACTCTATCAAGTGTGGTGAGCCTAGGCTGCGGATCTTCTTTGCGGCTTCTGCTGAGGCTGGGTGGATAATGAAGTCACCCTGTACGTTAGGCTTTATTTTGCAGCCATGCTCGGTGAGTTGGTCTTCCAACTCTCTGATGAGGTCATATGCCTCTTTCATGGAGGGAGCCTCAACTTTGAACTTGGAAATGGGCTCTCTATCAGACTTCGGGGCTGGGGGGGGAACTGGGGCAGCAGCACTCTCATGGCTACTGTTAGAGGCTGTCCTTGCCCTCTTCTTTCCCACAACCGTCCACCCCTCTTGAGGGGGGTCGAGTTCCATTCCCCCCTCTGGGGGGGAAGCAAGAGAAGCGGCTGAGGCCATGACTAGCAACTAGTCATGGATATCACAGATTTCACTATTTATATGTTATTTGCACTGTTTGTCAATTTGATTAATGCAGTATAGGGGCCTTATGGCTTGATCACTTCACTTAATTGCAACACTACAACACTTAATCACTTATACAGTCTTCTATCTTTCTTCCCAACTCTCGTGGGAGAGGGAAGTGAAAACAGAGATTTGCTCAGGACACAATAATGTGTGTTCAATTAAACAAGAAAAAACACAAGCACAAGAAAACAACAAAATAAAGCAATCTTTCTGTTTCTCTCTTTGGCTCTCGTGAGAGAGGAAGAAAAGAAAACAGATATACTTAGGTTATATATCCTTGTGAAGACTTCCCCCTCAGGTCAGGGATGGAGTGGAGGAGGTGAAGTTCACTTTGTTGGTAGGAAGAGGCTTCAACTACCTATCACAATAGATATAAAAACAAATTAGAAACCTGAACACTTTCTATTTTCCTTTTCTTCCCGACTCTTATAAAAGAGAGAGAAGGGCAGGAAAAATTATTTGGGGTATATCACACACACAGTCACTTGTTTTCACTAAAACAAAAATCGGGAACACAAAACAAAACAAAACAAAAGCAGTCTTTGCTTCTTTTTCTGACTCTCGTGAGAGAGGAGGAAAAGAGGACAGAGATACTTATGCAGGTCCTATCACTACTGGAGCTGGAACCAGACTGTTGTTGTGGTGCACAGTTCGTCCCTGGCACCCTTGGTGTTAGGTCACATTAAAAAAAAAAGGGGTCCTTTTGCTGGGGAAAGGACAGAAAGAAGGGGGGAGTGTCACTTGTATTGTATAAAACATAGTTTTATATATATATATATATATATATATATATATATATATATATATATATATATATATATATATATATATATATATATATATATATATATATATATATATATATATATATATATATATATATATATATATATATATATATATATATATATATATATATATATATATATATATATATATATATATATATATATATATATATATATATATATATATATATATATATATATATATATATATATATATATATATATAATATATATAATATATATATATATATATATATATATATATATATAAATCTATATATATAAATAATAAAAAGAAAATAAATAAATAAATATCGAGTGAAATAACGTTTTTGAAAAATATACTTTAAAAAAAGAAAATTCCGACTTAATTTACTGTGTTTCTGACCGTTACGGCTGTGGTAAAGAACATATCCCTTAGTGAGTGCGAGAGGGAATCTCATACCTCCCTACCATTACATCATTGGTGGCACTGGAAAACATACAAACAGTTGACTATAAAGAGACAGTAATCGAAAAAATGAAAGACGTTGTGATGGAAAGGGCAAACCCACTCATCAGACAGGCACTTGATAAGGAGAAGACAGTGGTAATCTCAGGCATAAGCGAATCCCAGGAGCCAACATGGCAGGGGAGACTTGAAGAAAATAAAGCTAGGGTTGTAGACCTGATAAGAAAGCTTGGAGTAGTTTGTGGTCCTGAGGATATTGTAAACATACACCAACTAGGTAAATATTCGAGGGAAGGAAAGCCGAGACCAACAAAAGTAACCTTTGAGAGAGGGGAAACATGTAGGGAAATATTGTTGAGAAAAAAAAGTCTAAAAGACCTTCAAGAATTCAAAGAAGTGTTCATTAGACGATACAGAACACAGGAAGAGATGGGAAAGATCAAAAACTTGTTGCAAGAGGCAAGAAGGTTAAATGATGAAAGAAATGAAGAAGAGAAGAAAAATGTTCATTACAGAGTTCTTCCAGACAAAGGGGAGATAAAGAAGATAATGACAGAAGATCAGGGGATGGGGCCTCATTAAGATTGTTATACACAAATGTTGATGGATTAGCTGGTAAGGCAGTAGAATTAAAAGATAGGATTCACAACAGTAAGGCAGATATAGTAGCAATTACAGAGACTAAGTTGAGTGAGGACATAAACAGTGTCACAGTTTTTCCTAAGGGCTTCAGAATACTAAGGGTTGAAAGATCTGAGAGGACTGGTGGAGGGATAGCACTGCTCATAAGTGAAAGGATTCAAGTTGAAGTAATAAACTTGGCTATAGAAAGTGAGTTCAAGGAATTTCTTGTTGCTCACATAAATACTGGGTCAGAGAGCATTATAATAACTGTTGTATACAACCCACCAAGGAACCAAAATAGGCTTGAAGTTTATGAGGAAAGTCATATAGGTACTATTGAAGTCATAAACTCGGTTGTTAACAAGGCATGGGAAAAAAATGTAGGATTTTGATTATGGGAGACTTTAATCATAAAGAGATAGATTAGATAAATCTTGACCCACACAGTGGTGAGGACTCATTCGGGGCAAGATTCCTAGATTGCGTACAAGGGAATTCCCTACACCAACATGTAATGGAACCAACAAGGGCCAGGGGTGGGGATGAGCCATCACTACTTGATCTAGTGTTCACAGATAATGTGTTGCATATTGAAAATATTGAGTATGAACCGCCAATTGGAAAGAGTGACCACTGTGTGTTGTTGATGGAGTATATCATTGAAGATATTCTTCCTGAGTGTAGAGGCACTGAGGACATGAGGAGGAACTATCCGAAAGGAGATTACATCAAAATGAATGAGCTTTTTGCAGTTATTGACTGGAGAACCTTATTTTACAACAAATCTGTACAAGAAATGTATGACATCTTTTGTGAGAAATATGGGAAGATAGTAGATTGCTGCATACCTGTCACCAAAGTAGGTGTAATTCATGCCAGAGAGAAATGGTTCGATAATGGGTGTAAAAGAGCTAAGGAGTGGAGAGACAAATGCTGGAAAAGGTATAGAAGGAGAAAAAACATAAATGCCTGGCAAACCTACAAAAGAGCAAGAAATGACTACCTAAGTAAAAGGAGAGAGGCAGGGAGAGACTATGAGAGGGACATCACCAGGAAGGCTAAAGAAAGTCCCAAGCTTTTCCACAGCTTTATCAGAGGAAAACTGAAGGTAAAAGAACAGGTTTTAAGGCTAAAGAGAGCGGATGGAAGCATCACTGAGACGGATGAAGAGATCTGCAAAGAATTGAACAAGGAGTTCCAGTCAGTATTTACAGTAGAAAATACCCCACCCCCTCAGATTGCAGTGAAAGAAGCTCAAGGGCCGGTATTAGAGAACATCAACCTTACAGCCACAGAGGTATGCAAAGCGCTGATGGATTTAGATGTTCGTAAAGCTACAGGTCGTGATGACATATCCTCTCATGTGCTTAAAAATTGCGCAAACACAATATCAGTGGCACTAAGTATCATATTTAAGGAGTCACTGGAGTCGGGGGAGATTCCAAGATGCTGGAAACAAGCAAATGTGATACCTATCTTCAAAAAGGGAAGGAGGGATACGGCTCTGAACTATAGACCAGTTTCCTTGACCAGCATAGTTTGCAAAGTTATGGAGAAACTACTATGGAAACATATCTCTCTTCACTTGGAATCCTTCAACTTTTTGTCAGTGAGGCAACATGGCTTCAGAGAAGGTAGATCAACAGTAACAAACTTATTAGAATTTTATGATGAGGTAAGCCAAATCTTACAGGAAAGAGAGGGCTGGGCAGATTGCATATTCCTAGACTTCCAGAAAGCGTTTGACACTGTTCCACATGGGAGACTTATTAGGAAGCTGAAATCAATGGTTAGAATAGGTGGAAATGTTTTGGAATGGATAAAAACTTACTTAGAAGGAAGAGAACAGAGGGTTAGAGTAAGACACTCGGTGTTTGAATGGAGAAGAGTTAGTAGTGGAGTTCCACAGGGTTCAGTTTTAGGGCCACTTTTGTTCCTTGTATATGTAAATGACCTACCAGAGTCTGTAAATTCATTCATGAATATGTTTGCAGATGATGCAAAGATTGTGAAGAAAGTAAAAAACGAGAACAATGGTAGAGAACTTCAGGAGGATCTAAATAATCTGCATGAGTGGTCAGAAAAGTGGCTAATGAAATTCAATACTTCAAAATGTAAGGTAATGAGAATGGGTACAAGTGCAAGAAGGCCCAAGCTTGACTACTCGGTGGCTGGAGTACAACTTCAAGAGACAGAAAATGAGAGAGATCTAGGAGTAAACATACTGGCAGATTTGTCTCCAGAAATACATATAAATGGCATAGTAAGGGCAGCATATGCATTCTTATCAAATGTAAGGGTAGCCTTCAGGCACATGGACAAGGAAATGTTCAGAAATATTTATGTAACCTATGTGAGACCAAAACTCGAATATGCAGCCCCCTTTTGGAATCCGCACTTGAAAAAGCACATAGCTAAGCTTGAAAAAGTTCAAAGACATGCCACGAAACTGGTGCCAGAAATACGCAATCTCAGTTATGATGAGAGGCTGAGGGAATTAGACTTACCATCACTCGAAGCTAGAGGAGTGAGGGGGGATATGGTGACAGTCTTTAAATTCCTTCATGGTTATGATAGAGTGGATAGGGATGGATATTTTGATATGGCTGGCTCTAGAACTAGAGGTCATAGTTTGAAGCTTCGGTAAGAAAACTTCTTTGCAGGATGTAAGGAAATACTTTTTCAGTGTAAGAGTAGTTGATAATTGGAATTGGCTAAGCGAGGAGGTAGTTAATGCTATCTCAATCCATAGTTTTAAGGACAGGTATGATAAGTATCACTAAGTCTAGAATGGAACCGATCAGGAGACGGGAAGATACGAGCTTTGGGCTCTTTCCCGTAAACACAATTAGGTAATCACAATTAGGTAATCACACCAGTCTGATAGGCTCAGCGCAAGAGAGGCATATACTTGAAAACGACACCAAGCTCTGAATTTGACCACCCCTCCTTACACCCCCATCACCGAATACTCTTCTTATGGCTACCCCCCCCCACCTGAAAGGGGAACACGTTCCTCAACGAAGGTACTGGCCAAAGACAGAGGTGTCAAACCTAGGTCTGTGTTCCCAAGGAAGGATTTTCACCTTCTAAGCTTTCCAGAAGGTATATCTCTCGAGGAGAAATTTCAATGGAGGAATAAATTCCTTCCCATTCACCGTCAATCGCTGAGCATTCCCAACCAAAGCAAATGGTGGTTTAATCATCTATATGTCATGAGGAAAAACAAGCATCTTATTGAAGAACTGCAAAGGGGTGTGCATGGGGGGCTCCAATTCGTGTCAAAGGATAAGCCACCTCTTAGAACATTTTTCATTAAATGGTTTCCTACTTATTGGAATAAAGAACGACTGCACTCCCTCTTAGAAAATGAAGATGGAAAATACATCGAAAGCCTACAACGCTTAAAGTATGATGGAAAAGAATCTTCGACTCTAAAGATGATGTGGAAATCAATTGAAGTCAATCCTCCAGAAGAACTCGTCCTTCTTCCAGGGATTAAAGATTCCCCTATCCTCAAAGTGCAAGAAAAATCTTCAGCCAACATCCAGCGCTCCCTCTATTGCCAGAAGGGGCACACTTATCAAAAATGTTCAGCAGAGACTGCTGGGCCCATCACAACAACTCCTCGGTCCCGGACTTGCTCACGATGTGGCACAGTCACTGAAAATATGTGGGAGCATAACTGTTCCCAGCAGAATGAAGATAGTATCACCTCGGAGAGCCAAGATACAGGATCTGCCGAGGGTGAATCATCACTGACAACTACAGATGAAGCAGTTCAGGTACAAATTGTAGCAGTGAAGGAACAAATCGTAGCAGTGAATGAACAAATTGTAGCAGTGAATGAACAAACTATCAGAGATAACGACCGAGAACTACAGTGCAAAAATAACTCCTATGAAAAGATGCTCAAAAACTTAAAAGAGCAAGTAGCCACATTAATGATTCAGCTTGAAAACATGACAAATGAATCATTTAAGGTTTGTCCTATATCATCTCAAAATGATAACGGCAGTGACAAGGAAATAGCTCAAAGAACCCGAATATCACGTGCTGCTAAAGACAAAGGTAAAGCCCTCATACTTGAGCAGGTAAAATTCCTTAACACTGCAGATAATTAGATGCAGATATCACTCTCCCAACTTTCTATTCTTTAATTTTTTCTTTCTTTCTAATTAATCACACCCTTCTTACTACAATGAACCTGTCTCTTATCTCTATGTCATACCTTTTCTTCATAAATAGATATGTGTGTGTGTGTGCATGTGCATGCATATATAAGGAGATTCTCATGTATGTAGGTATGTGGGTGTATGTGTATGGATGTATATGTATATGCATATACGTGTGTGCGTATGTTTGTGTATATTTGACTGCATGTATGTATACGAGTGTACATGGAAGTACGTCTGCATGTATGTATCGATGTATACGTACACACATGTGTATGTGAGCATACACACGTGTGTATTTGTATGTATGTGGTCATGTGCTGCTCTGTGCACATGTGTACAAAAATATTCTGTGCATATGCATGCTTATGCAAACATGCATAAGTATATTACTGTACGGATGTTTATGTGTATGTGTATTCATGTGTTCATGTATGTAAGTGTGCATACATGGGTATTCATTCATGCTCATGTGCACATGTGTATTTGTGTGCATGTATATGTATGCATGTTTGCATGTGAGTATACATGTTGTTGTTGTTTGAGGTTAAAGCCAACCTTGTGTTGGCACGGGCCCTTGTTCAAAGAACGGCCCGTAGGTGAGTATACAAGTATTTGTATGTATGCATCTGTGTGTGTGTGCATGTATGTG
This sequence comes from Halocaridina rubra, assembly GCA_037179515.1. NCBI lineage: Eukaryota > Metazoa > Arthropoda > Malacostraca > Decapoda > Atyidae > Halocaridina > Halocaridina rubra. The sequence goes on along the minus strand of JAXCGZ010020917.1, from coordinate 274 downwards.
CATACATGTGTGCAGGTACATGTACATATATACGGGTATGCATGTATATGTCTATCACTATTCCTATAGCTGTTGGTATGAATACTGTTGTGACACTAGTGATTGTTATTATAATCATTAACTTCATGATTATTACTATAATTAGGTATTTTCATGTGTGCATGTGTATGTGTGCTTGTGTCTGCATATATATATATATATATATATATATATATATATATATATATATATATATATATATATATATATATATATATATATATATATATATATA
>JAXCGZ010020916.1:117500-123314 GCA_037179515.1 Halocaridina rubra | reverse complement strand
GCATAAATGTTTGTGCCACATGTCGCAACTGTTTAGAGAATAGATAGAACTCCCATTGACAAATTGTGGAGCCAGCGAGTTGCCACTTATGCTCTATATATATACATTGATTATGACAGCAGGAATTTAAATATTAAAAGAGACTGTTAGAATGAGCATTGCTATGAAGTATAAGTATAGAACTCTGTTCTTACTTCTGAATGCCAGTCTCCATTGTATATATATTGATATTTCTGATTTAGTACATTTATTTTTATTGTTTATTATTCTTATTTTTTTGATCATGATTATTAGTAATGTTGTTATGTTGACTGATATTGTTGCTATCTCTCAATGGCCTGTTGCTATTATTTTTGAAAGGAAATCAGCAGTAACTTGATGATTTGTATCTTTTATCTGAATTCATACTTGATGTTATTGTAGCCACTGCTAATAAGAATGTTTCTTTAGTGGCTTTTCTCAGCATTTAATGATTGTTCTTTTTGACATTTATAGTAGAGTAATGCTATGTAGCAGTTGCTAAGTCCTAAGTATCTTGGAATAATAATCTAGTTGTGTAGACACATACCTTCCATTACCACCCTATTCCTAGGCAGCCCCGACCTGCAAGTTCTAAAAGTCTTAGATTTTGTCCGTTCAGACAAGTCCCTAGTGCCCATTGAATAGAGCTTGCAATCACTTGCAGTTGCAGGGGAGGCAAAGTATAGCCTCGATTACCAACGTATGGCCATTGTTGGTACCCTGAAGTCATAGGGAACCTTTCTTACAACTGTAGTAGTGACAGAGGTTCAAATTTTCATCCCGAGATCTGCTTCGAAGGTACGTGTGGAGGGCCGTACAGGAAGAGAATCGCTGTGACGTTGCAGGTCTCTTGCGTGGTGGTCTTAGTCAAGATCGGCCGAGGGCGGGACGAGGAAGCCGGGCTGGAAGGATTAGCGGATGGGCCCAGTCCTTGTCCTTTTTGTTTTGCCTATCCGAGTAACGGAGATAGGGCAACAAACCAGGGCCTGCAGCAAGGACAGCGAGGGAGTGGAAAAAAATAGAATCCCCGAGGGAAACCGTGGAATCGCACCTAGCAAGAATTCATGAGCAAGGGACAGAGAAAACGAAAGTCGTCCTAGACAGAGAAATTAAAAGTCGTCCTAAGACAGGGAGAACAGTCCTAAAAGAATAAAAGTTTTAAACTACTTTAAAAAACCAGGTAATCTTGATGAAATCCCAGAAACAAGGAGATCCCCATACATGTCATAACTGTAGTGAAAAGAGAGGAAAAGAAACACAGAAATATTTTAAAATATTTTAATAATACCTTTAGAAGCCACGTAAACGAGAAAGAAAAATAATCCCTATACATGTCCAAACTTTAGTGAAGAGAGAAAGAAGGGTATTTAAAAAATCCCTTATTAGTTAATTAAAATTACCCCCGTATTAGAACTGAAAAAATGGGAAAGAAAATGTCCCCACCGTCTTTTGTGCTAAAAAAAAGACAAAATATTTTTATTTTTATGTTTATTTTTTTTGTTTTGCTAGCTTTAAGATAAATTTAAGCGAAAACTCAGAGTCTCCCTTAGATATAGTGTTGAATAAGTGCCATTGATAAATTGTATGATTTGAACTAAGATTAATAAGTTGTTTTCTGCTTAAATAATATTAGTGTTTTGTTTTAGCATTATTATTATTTGAATTATGATTTAATCTTTAGGTTCATTAAGTTTTTATATTAAGTGGTCTCTGAATAGTAATTGCATATAAAGACAATAAATGTTTTGACTTTACACACAGTAAAACATGTTTTGTTTCAGGAGTAGTTTTTAAGGCTTAATTTTAAGACAAATCAATGCCCCTAATAATGATAGGAACAGAATTTATTAAGATAAGGTCTCTTATAGAAATTACTGTTGATGTTATGGTCTATATCATTTTAAATGTGTATACATGCCAATACTCTACCTCATTTGTTTGCTAATGTGCTACATAAGTCGTGGTTTTACCATAATTAACTCAATTTAGTCTTTTAAAGAAACGAGAGAAGTAGATGAATTAATGTTTTGATTTAAACTGACTTTTGATCTTAATTAATGTTTGATATTAGTTTCACACTGGAATTATATTGTTTAAAGATATAGTTGTTTAAACATAAGAATATGTTTGTATTACAGATTTCCAACAAGGAAATAGACCCTGCATGCTCTAGTTGTCTGTAAAAGTACTCTATATATGTTATGTTTGTGTAATTTGTATAGGAATTCTTAGAAAATAGCTTAAATAATTCGGCCCCATTTCTATTGTAAACTAATGTTAGCTAGGAGATGTCCAAGAGCTCCCGGAAAATTAGCCCATGCTTCGACTGAAATAAGAGATATTTCAGTTTTGGTTGGGAGGGATGTCGTATGACTTCCGTCATGCTGAAGCCAGTCCGTCATGCTGAAGCCAGAATCTGAAACTTGTAACAGATCTTGAGGGGTAACGGTTGGTCGAGGGCACAGATATTTTATTACAATGTTTGTAGAAAGTGTCAAGGAGATATATGACCGGAACCTGGAGAAGGGCAGGAAAGGCCAGGAAGTTAGCCATTTCCTAAACCACAAGAAACATAAACTTGTGGCCCGTACGTAAGTACATGCCCTGGAGAGATGCCCAATAGCTCCTCCCCGGAAGTAGGCGGGATTCCACTTCGAACCTGGCGTTGATTGGCAGGACTAGATATCCCTTGATTTCATTGGCAGAATTGGATGTCAAGCCACGCCCTGCCCCTGGGGGTATTTCAAGAGCCACCCAGGGCAGAGACAGTTAGTTAGAACTTTGCCAGGGGCACGAATAGATCATAGATTGTGATAGTCATAGGGTGGGGGCATTGAGGTGTCGAAGTTGTGTTGTACTCTAGAATAAATATAAGCAAAGGAATCACTGCTTGTCCATTCTTACCTTGTACCCGTCTGGTACTAATAATTATAACATAGTAATTAAAACGTAGCAAAGAAAAGCAATACGTCAGTGGTGACAAACGGTGAGATAACCCAGTCATCTTACAAAGTGTGAATTCAAATGGAAGTCCAAAATTCATACGACACCCTTACCTAATCAGGCAACTCTAAAATGAGTCTAAATATTAGTATGTGCCTCTTTATTCACATCAGGGAAGTTTTGGTAAAAAATTACCATCACAGCCCCAGTTAGGGAAACATCGTGACTATGAGATTACTTAGGGATAGCTTTAGTTGTTTGCTAAGAAACGATATTTGATAGTTTTAAAGTTCTTAATTTTTTTTACAATTGCGCCCATCTCAATTTGGATGTGAAATCTATAATTCTCCCTTTGGCTTTTTTGTGTGTGTAACTCAACGTTCTTTAAAAAATAGCAGTTTATGAGTTTTCAAGGTCACTTTCAGCTAAACATAAAAAACTATAGGAAAATGTCTTAATGTGCTATTTTTAGGTAAGAATAAGTTAGGTTAGCATATACTTTTCGACGGTTTTCAAGGTCATATTCACTCATAAGACATCAGAAACCACAGGTAAAATATAAATTTCACCAGCAAATAGAGATGGCCAGAATTGTAAATATTTGCCCGTTTTTGTGAACTAAACTTTCGTTAACCTCGCTGGAGGGTGTTTAAGTAAACATTACCGAGGTTTAATCACAATATGTGGAACAAGTTTATTAAGATATAAGCATTGGTAAAATTGCAATTACATCAAATTTCAACTGTAGGAAAAAATTTGGGATATTATTCTTGAGGTATACGGTTGTCCAAAACTATTGGAAATTTCCAAAATTCAATTACAACGGAATTAGAAACACTAAATAATTTACCATACATGGTTAAATAGTGGAATTTTATTGTTAAAAAAAAAAACTTTGTACTTTGTCTACGGCAAACTATTGACGTAGAAACTCCCCTAACACGACTGAACAACATTTTAACACATTACGCCATGACACTGATTCATTTTGAAAAAAACACTAATACATCTACATACTCTCCTCTTCCCTGCTCATCGACATAGTGAAGAAATGGAAAAACTGTCTCAACTTCTTCAAGAAATCAAGAAAATACGCAAACAATGCCACATCCGAAGCTATGATGGCGCCATCCACGACGTGACGACGAATGTTGTTTGGTTGCTCGGTTGATAGCCAGTGGATAAAGCCTTTACATCGGCTCCTCATATCTATAAATTTCCCACATTTTTTCCTACTTTTACTTTTAGTTACTTCTTTATAACATCCAGTCTTTCATATTTGCTACAGAATGTCTCTCTCTCTCTCTCTCTCTCTCTCTCTCTCTCTCTCTCTCTCTCTCTCTCTCTCTCTCTCTCTCTCCTGCCTTATTTATCACCTGCGGGCCACAAGTGGAAGGTCCGCTCACCCTCAAGGGTGAACATCCAACAACAACAAAAAAAGCCTTATTTATTAAAATAGGATCTCATGAAGAGTTGGGACCTGCCTTTTATCAAAGGCAAAGCGAAGAAATTAGGCTAGACTTTGAGCTTGGCCTTTGAGCTCAAATTGTGACCTATTATAGCCTAGCCAAACCTTTTTCCCTCTGTTGATAAAAGGCAGGTCCCAATTCTATATGAGCTCACAAATTTCCGTCTCATGTTTTGAAGTGAGTTCTGTTTATGATGCTCAAGAAGGAGGAATGAGATGATGGAATTGGTACCAGTGGAATGATAATAAGCATATATTTTTCATAAATATATGTGACCACATCATATCAGATATTCGGTGAGAATTTATAAGAAAAAGAATAAATGATTTTAGAGATTCAGTGGTTGAAAAGCACAGGCAAGGTCAAGGTTATGTTGATCATATGTTTGTTTGGTTTTTATCTTTTTCCAAAAAGATTAACCAAAAAGATTAGTGTACGTAAATTTGATGATAATAAAAGTTTCTGTTTATCACTCGCAATGACGGACTCGGAAATTACAATACTCGTATATTTGAGTAATTCGAAAATCTTGAGTAGAAAAGAGCTGTCAGTCTGTAGGCAATTGTCGGAAATAGATAAATATGTTTTTGTCATAATAGCCTCTCTCTCTCTCTCTCTCTCTCTCTCTCTCTCTCCTCTCTCTCTCTCTCTCTCTCTCTCTCTCTCTCTCTCTCCATGGATGCCATAATGGGAAGAGAATACTTGGGTTTGGCAAGTGTCAAACTAACAGAGAAAAATAAAAATATGAACAAGTTACTTTTTTTTTTTTTGCAGATGACATTCTCCTGGTGACTGAGTCGTAGGCTTTTTTTTTTTTTTTTAGAAGCACTCGAGCAACAAAAATTAAGAGCTTCTGTACAATAGCAACGGGACAAGATGGTACCAAGATGGTGCTCTGAGAAATATAAAGGTATAGTTATTCATTATATATTATTTGTAGAGCATGTAAATATCAGATTAGTGTGCAGAATGCTAATATTCTATAGCCAGATACAGTTCATGGAGTGGAAAGAGCCTGCGAGGGAGTGTGGGTATAGTGCCGTGGACATGAAGTATAGTGAAAATCATCATCATTAAGATGGGATACAAAAGAGGGGAATTTATAGTGACAGTGTCATCACTGTAGAGGGGGGGATATAGAATAAAAATACTTGGATGGAAAAATACGAAAATTAAATAGAGGCAGAAATGAGAGGAGCAGACCCTCCAGCTATTGTGTATCAATTTAATGGATGATGAGGTGTATAGTGCTACAGGCATATACATAGTGAAAGTATTGTGAACTCTGAAAGATAATCATCCAGTAGCTGTGTCCAATTATCAGTTTTGGATAAATATATTTATCAGGATTAAGAGATAGTGTTCCAGTGTCTCAGTAGAA